>DWAP01000490.1:0-21048 GCA_018230625.1 Heliconius eleuchia
ATATATATATATATATATATATATATATATATATATATATATATATATATTGCCTGTTGGCTCAGCTGCTCAACCTGCACTACCCCAAAAGTTCAACAGAAAGTGTCTGTACTATATTATTTAGTTAGGAAATAATAATTTCGTCTTTATTGTAATTATATTTCTAAAATAAAAAAGAAGTTGAAAAAAAAATATAAAAGAAAAAAAAATTAAAACATTAAGTCTTAGGAAAAACATTTTTTACCTTTAATGAGTTTAATTTCTGTTCCTGTCTTTCTTTTTGTGCCAATTTTACAAGGCCGAAAAGTATGTCAGTATTGACTGTACGCTCATGAGCCTCATCTAATATCACAACAGAATACTTCTTAAGCAGAGGATCACCCATAGCTTCTCTAAGTAACATACCGTCAGTTAAATATTTAATTTTTGTCCTTGGACTTGTAACATCTTCAAATCTTACACAATATCTAAAATTACAATAGTTTGTCTTTAATAAACACATAAAAAAATGTTTAACACACATTACACACTATACAACACAGTTTTTAATTTTAAAAAGAAACTTATTACTATTTGTAAGTTCATGATCAAAATAAAAATATAAATAATCTATGAGATTTAGGGAATTCAATTTTTTCATTTTCCTCTCCTTCATTCCAAGGCAAAGCACAGTGTTGAGTTTTTCATCACTCAACATACAATGTCTCAAAAATTGTGAAACATAATGTCTTTAGCACTAAGCTACTTGAACCTTGCTTCATGTGTAATACAGTATAAAAAAAAACAAACCCAACAGTTAATCCAATTTCAGATTTCATTTCATTGGCAACTCGTAAAGCCAACGTGATTGCAGCTACTCTTCGAGGTTGAGTAATGGCTATACAACATTTGGTATCTAAAAGGTATTCATAAATCAATTGAGGTACTTGTGTTGTTTTACCACTTCCTGTTTCACCAATTAATATCATGGTAGTATGTTTTTTGATTTCTTCTAATAATCTATAATTAAAAATATACAAAATATAAAAGAAACATCAATTTAAGTTTTATAATTTATTATATACTAGTAGGCTGCCACATTGTTATAGTAATTTGCAGCATGTTGACAAAGAGAACCTAGTATCAAAACACTCCATTCTATTTTGTCTACCTAAATTCAAAAACTTGTGCTTTGAATGGTAGCTTAAACCTATGATTCAACTTTATGTAGCATGTTATGCCTTGTAAACTTTTAGCTCTCCATACCTCCTAAATCTCCAGCTGAAATATCTCCAAACCTAGAGATGTGCCAGATTGCAGGATTATTATTAATCAGGTTAAAAATCGTCCGTTGCGAAAATTTACGTATATAAACAGAGTACAAATGTACAGTAGTATAAATGTTTACAACGAAAAAAAGTTATAAGTTTACCTTCCTCTAACCATATAAACAGGCAAAGTTTTCCGCTCCTCTTGTAGATCATTATATTCCTTGAATGTATTATTATTAATATGAGTTTTAGAATTTTGACTTGCCCCATTACTTAATTTTCCATTTATCTTTTCCCTGTCGTTTACTGCTATGTTACTATTTTCAATGTTAAGTTTAATTCTTTTAACTTTTATATCAAAAGAATTTCTGTTTTCTTTTTCTTTGCCAACTGAATTATATTTTGAATCCATATTGGATTGTAGTGAGCTCACAAACATTAAGATAAATTTAAAATATATATATATTAACCATATTAAAAATCATAACCTAATCTACTTGTTTTCATTCGCTAAATTACAAAATGTCAAGAGGCAAGACAGCATGCAGAGATAAGACTAGTGTTTCCACTACTTCTATCTCTAGTATATATGTATTGTCTATGACTTCAATGTGTATCGATGCATCGATTTCATTCGGTGTTCACAGGAGTTCATCGCTTATATTTTTTAAATGTTTTATGACGATATGCATATATATTCTAGACAACATGGTATTTATTAGTCGTAACAATCATATATACCTATAATGATTCTTAAAATATCGATTAACTTGTACGCTTTAATATATTAATAAAATAAATTTATTTAATGTGTTTTGTCAATTATTAAAAAGACTTTTTTTCAACGCTCCTTTTAAGATTACTTTTTACATTTAATGTTGTGATTAAAACAAAAAAATCTTTTTACAATAATTACAATACGCTATATTAGCATTTTTGTCTAAAACAAACAAATAGTTCCACAGTTTTATTATTTTTTTTATAGAAAAAAGTAACTTTTTACAGAAATCTAATTTAGTCTGAACTTAACCTAGCTTCAAGCCGTATTCACGCTGTTAAAGAAATTTACCGCCTTACCCGGGCAGTCAGAGAGAACGGAGCACCAAACGCTACCTGCGCTTATAATCTGCATACCTCCTTCGCATCGTCCACTGTCCACAAGCCCTCTCCGTTGGATTAGTGTTTTCGAGGGTGAATCGATAGCTCCTCTTATCTCTCTTATCGCTTACTTTTCATTACTGCACAAGATGTTTTTTCATTATTTCAAAATCAAAGAAGAATTTTGAAATAATAATTACTAATTTGTATAACAGTGGTACACACAAACAACAAACAAAAAATTTGAGGGGAACAAAAATATACTGTATTTGTTGTCTCAATATACAGGATAGAAGTGTCAGCGCTCCTTTTACGGGAAACAGCATATAGGATAAAATATTTTAAACCCATACATAAAGAAATTAATAAAGGTACCTCTACAGTTTAGAAGTAGACTTATTTTTCATTTCACAATGTTTTTCCAAATCTGTATTTCGTATGACGCAGTTACGCAGTTACCAATAACCTAAACACATCTACTTCAAAAATACTACTAAAGGTTATTCAACTTTAATCTTTGCCGCCAATACTTACGACTCGATTTCAGAATGTGGCGTATGCGGCGGTTCCCATAAAAGGTCAATGTGTACGTGCGACGTTCTTGACAAACGGCGTTTTATATTACTAATTTACTATAATAATTTAATTATTTATTTTGTTTCACTTTTTTCATTCTTGGGGATTTTTTTTTTAAATTGTATTTTTTTAAAGAGTAGTTAACACTGTGGTTTCATTTAAAGTGGTGCTGACACTTTCATATTGTATGTTTCTCCTCTGTCAAATGAAATGAATGAACATTGTAACTATTGTAGGAGATAGATTGTTTTTGTCAGCACCACTTTAAATGAAACTACAGTTTTAAATACTTTATAAAAGCCTAATACAATAACAAAAATATAAACATTTTTTTTTGGAGCGCTGACGCTTCCACCTGTATATAATCCCATCGAAATTTCATTCGTTAATTCGCTTATACTGGACTATGTAATTGCTTATTTATTTGGTGTCTTAACAGTAGTTTACCAGGCCATTCTTCATTGTGTCTTCTCCATTTCAAGTGACATAAGCGAAGTAAACTGAGCTCAACTGGCACGCCGAAAAGTCATAAAATGCGAAACAAAACTGACAGAACACCTATTTGTCATTCGGTTTGGATTTTGACATTCAATATTTAAAAATATAATCTTCGAGTTTCCTTGATAAACTGGTGTACATAATAAGTTTTTATAATAAATATTGTAACTAATAATAAAGTTAACTCGTTAAATTCTTTCTGTAATTACCACTAACCGAATATAAAAATTAATACATCTTAAAATTTATATATATTTCTGAATATGATTACCTTTTTACTTCGGAACCATACAGTTTTAAGTCTATTGAGAAAAACCTCATGTAAGCGTACTTATGCTAAGTATCACAACCCGATCACAAGAACATGGAATTTAATTAGTGAAGAAATAAAATCAGGTTTTAAAGAAAAACCTTTTAGGTACCCAGAACATGCCGATGTTGTAGTTATTGGTGGTGGTTTTTTAGGTTTGTCAGTAGCTCATTGGCTCAAAACTAGAGCAGGTGACGGTCTCTCTGTTGTAGTTTTAGAAAAAAATATAGCAGTAAGTTGTTTTATATTAAGGACTTTAATTCTTAAAAAAACCTTTATTATTTCCTACTGTGTAATGTATTAATAAAATTGAAATATTAATTTTTAGAATGTAAACTCTCAAAATACATTTTCACATGGAGTTATTTCTCAACATTATTCTTTGCCTGAAAATATATTACTTTCAAAATATAGTGCAGAATTTTTAAGGAATATTAAAGATCACTTCAAAGCAAATGTTGATATAAAATTTCATCCACATGGCTCATTGCTACTAGCTAGTGACAAATATGCTGATAAATTAGAGCATAACATTGCCTTACAAAGAGAATATGGTATAAATAATAGATTATTAACAGTTGATGAAATTAATAATAGGTATCCATGGATAAATACATCTGATATTAAATTAGGTAAGCCTTTCTGTTATTACCTGATTGAATCATTCATCAAGAAATTTACTATAGTTATTTGCATTTATATTTTATACACATTTTTATTTATCATTTAGGATGTCTAAGTTCAGAAACTGTGGGAGTTTTTGATGCACACACATTACTTAGAGAATTAATTCAGAAAACACAAGAACAAGGTGTAATATATTTGAATGCAGAAGTAACTCAGTTTGAAATGGAAATTCAACGTGATTTTCTTATGGAAGGTGTTACTCCAGGGTCATATGAAAGAATAACAAGATTATATTACAAAAATATAGAGGGTGAAGAAATTGGGTTAAAGTTTGCATCCTGTGTTGTAGCAGGAGGTTCAGAATCTTCACATATAGCTAAATTGGCAAACATAGGTACTGGTGGAGGCTTGTTAACAGTCCCTTTACCAATTGAGAAAAGGTTAGTTTGTATAGAGTAAAGATAACTAGTTGCCTTTCATAATAAATGTTATAATACTAGCTTTAAACATTTTTTTCCTTTTTAGAGAATATAATATTTACTCAATAGCAAATACTGACAATAAAATATCTGTGGGTCTTAGTAGTCCTTTCATAATGGATACAAGTGGTTTATGGTTGAGAAGAAATGGCTTACATAGTAACTTAATATCTGGACTAATTCCATCTCTGCAGAAGGAATCAAGTGTTTTAGATAGTGAAATTTTTAACAGCAGTTTGTACAACAGATTTCCAAATTGTCATAAGGAGGTAGAATTTATTTTTTTAATAAAAAATAAATAATAATTAGAAATAATAAATATAATATAATTAGAGAAGAAACTAGTTGGCATTACAATAGTAATACCCTAAATTATTTCTGTCTTTTTTACAGATAAGCATATTAGACACTGAATATATTGATTGTAATACCTACGATGAGACTGGCATACTAGGACCACATCCCTATCACACTAATTTAATTTTTGCCACAGGATTTGGTAGACAAGGTATAAATTCAAACTTTTTAGTTAATAACATGTTTTACATAATCTTAATTTATGTCTTGTATACAACTGTCGGGGAGGGATAAAATTTTGAGATCTTATAGGGCCATCCAGAAATGAGTGGTATCATAACAAAAAACAATTTTTGGAAATTATAATTAATAACACAAATTTAGATTTGACAAATTCTGATGCTATAAAATTTAGACCTCATAAAGTAAGCTCTGTCTCACCCTTGTGACATAATTTACGAATAGCCACTAATACATACTAATATACATTCTTAAGATAAGAATTTCATAAGTTATATTATTTTTGCAGGAGTTTTTCACTCGCCAGGTATTGGTAAAGCAGTTGCTGAATTAATTATAGATTGCCAATATTCCACAGTTGATTTAACAAGGTTTGGATTTGATCGTTTATTAGGTGATGAACCTTTAATAGAGTTTAATGTATATTAAATACATATTAGTTACAAATCACTAGCTGATCAATAGCAATAAAAACTAGATATAAAGATATTGTTTTATTTTATAGACAACCAATAATAAATAGTCATTAACTAAATTATTAAAATATTGACAATGAAAATGTGTCAAGACTATTTGAATTGTGCTGGGGGAGCAGCAAATAATGCTCCACCTTGTTTAGAAGCTGCACGTGATGGTGCAAATCCCAATAACTTTTGAATGTTCTGCCTGCAAAAAATAAACAATTTTTAATTTAATTAATAATTATTCAAAAATTTTATAATGGAAAAATTGTTTATTATCAAATAAATTATTGTATATTTGTGTTACCTTATGCTCATAGTACACAATATATACAGAAATATAAAGGAACAGTCTGAATAATCATCTCCAGGTAAATTCCTATGACTTAGTCCTTGAATCCATGAAATAGGATGGAAAGGCAGTTTAGCAACTACTCTGCCATCAAATCTAAAAAAAAGCAAAATATTAAGCAAACTGTAATACAAAAAATATATTAATTATTTTTAGTCATTATATAAACATACTAACATACTGTTAAACATGCTTAGGAGTGCAGTAAATGCAAAACCAATGGCAAACATAGATTTCATTTTTACTAGAGACAAATCTCTATTGTTATTCTTCAATCTTTCTTCTTCTCGTTCAATTTTCTTCTTATGCTGTTTATCCAAAGAATCTCCATGAGCTTCTTTACGTTTTTCTACTAAAAATTACATTGTCAAATTTAAAGAATTTTGCTGTGTTTTTAATATAGCAGTGCCTTATTTACCAGATGCAGTAAAGCCCAAAAGTTGTGATATGTTTGTAATGTGTAAGTACATATATTCCTATGTTCTACTGTAACTATTTAACCAATGAACAAATTTTGATCAATTTTATGTTGTAGGATTTACCTTGATGGTGTGAATTTTATTGGATATATTAATTTTATTACTGCAATTGGGTATTTTCCAGTTCAGAGGCCAGTCATGGTGTAGGGGCACAAAGTGTAAAATCATTGTAAGTTTGATTCCCACTCGAGGAAATAAAATATTTATTTACATTTGTGTTTTCATTTCTTTGCTCTGGTGTAGAGACAAAGTGCGGTGTTGAGTTCCGCCACTCAACCCGCAAAGCCTCTAGAACTAGGCAGAAATTGGGAAATAGGGTGTCTTAACACTAAGTTCCTTCTGCCTACCCTGCTGTGTGCAAGATACAGTGTGAAGCTGATTAAAAATTTAAACCACAATAACAACATTAAACCTATACCATATGATAGCCTATATATAGTACGTAATTACTATACTATGGCAGTTAAGTGAAAATCAAATGTGAACACTGGTCTTAAAACTTAAATAGAATACAATAACACCTACATTTTTTACTTTGCCGTTCTACTTCAACCTTTAATTTCTGGTACTTTTCCGTCCTATATACCAATATCCATGTCAAACCTGCGAATATAATCTTATATGTATCGTTTTATAAACTTTATTAAAAAAAAACGATATACATTGTCAATAAGAAAAGGTTATAGGAAATTATATAAATAAGCTAAGAACCTTCTCCTAAGAAAGCTGTACATATAGAAATAAACACTATCAATAATGAATCTCCCCACATTTCTTAAATTAAAATGTTTGATTTGTAATGACAAAAAAATCACTCTGAATATATAGTAATTTCAGTACACTACACTGACTGACCTAAGACATCAATGATCAAATGAGTGACAGTAGTGACAAAACGCAAAAAAATCGAAAATCAGATAAAATCACGTAAAACGTTGCCAGTTAATCCTATCATATATTCTCATTAGCGTAAAATGGAGTGGAGAAAAACCTTTTAAGACATTAAGTTACATTAATGCTGCCAACTTTAAATATAAAACTTTGTTCATATTGTTTATCTTTTATGTATCATAATCTTATTACATACAGATTATGATATACAAAAACTGAGTAGTTTTTGTATATAACTAAAAGAATGTTTTAATGTTTTTTCCTATCTTAAAAACAACTAAGACATTAGACATTAAGTATGGCCTCCGTGGCAACATGCGACCTCGCTAACGACATCACGCTGCGAGTTGCGACTCGTTGCGCTCACGTGGTTTCGCTATAAATTTAATTATTTTTTTAATAGTGAATGTAGAAAATTGTTAAGTAATATTTTATTGTCTATGTTCACGAACTCCATTGAAAAACACTCTAAAAATAGATTTTAACTGTATCATATAATAAAAATATTCAGAGTAAAGTAAGTGGTCAAAAGTGATGAAAAGAGCAAATTCTCTCACGGCCTCTATTTATTGTCCTTATTGTTAAGGTAATTTAGAAATACACACACAAAAATTAAAAAAAATTATAAAATTTTTGTCTGGGGGATTATGGAGCAACATATAGACTTTTATTCCGAAATTCCTGCGGAAATATCCATTTATGCCGTGCTCACATACTAGATAGGTATGAAATTACTCATCATATTTCTATAGAATACAAAAAATTTTGTATTAATATTGTAATGTGAGTAAAATCAAATAAAAATTTTAAATGTTTAAATTACGATTCAATTATTTTAAAGTGGTTATACACTTGCATGACCGCTCTAAAATAACCAAGCAATTTTCCCTAAATATTCTTAAATAAAAAAGCAGGCGAAATGAAATTAAATAAATAATCGTATCAGTCCATTCGCCGCAATCGGACATACCACTTGCGGCGAGACGTCTTCGCCGTAGCTATTAGTAACTATTAGTAGCCAAATTAAAATTACGCAAATTTTAAAAAGTACTAAATTGTCTATGGCCATTCGACAAACGGCGATGTGTCGTTCGTTGTCATTTACTTCGTTCACAATTCCGCTTATGACCACAGAACACATATACCCTTTGGGTATATGTGTTCTGTGCTTATGACGTCGTGGAGCATGGACTCGACACTCGAACTCGGGATTCATTTGACATTTATCAATTCACAATTTGTCTCGCTGTTAGAAAGCCGCGTACTTGGATTAGCTCCTAATAAAGGGGTGGATATTAATATAGGTCTTCTATCGCTGGTCTCGACTTAGGAAATGACTGTGTTGTATTCGTATATAAAATATATGAATTGAGTATTATCTATTTCTCAATTTTTCTTAAAAGCAATATAGGTTTGAAAGGAAGATTGCATTGTTCATGATATTGCATAACCAATTGTTAGGAAAATTATTTAGTGACAATCTATTTTAAAAATATTAGTGTAAGAATTAAAACTTAACAAACTTCTTTATATTGTGCTAAGTTCTGTGAAAGAACTGGAAATATTTTTATCACAAATTTTATATAATGAGCCGCCATTTTGTAATGCTTGAAGAAAGGCGTGGCACATGAGTGCGACACGTCTCTTACACCTTTATTGATTTTAACGTTCAAAACGTAAAGCATGGTAAGTTTTTTAACATTCTTTTAGGACTTATTTATAATATTACACTTAATTTTTATCTTGCTATGAAAACGTTGAATACGTGGCGGTTCTTTGTTTCATAGAAACGTAATTTGTTAACTGCATGTTTGATATCGGATTATTGATTTTTTTATATCATAAATATTTTTTTATATCATAAATAGGGCGTAAGGCTTATTAAAATTGGTTTTTATAATTGTGTGAAACTTGTGTAAATGTATCGTGTACTAAATATAAAGTCGCCATATTGCTTTTTAAATGGCGCAATAGTTGGACTTTGATCATATTTTTGAACCAGCTCTTACAAAGCAAGATCTTGTTATTTTTATACATGGTATAGAAAAAGAAAATTAATAATAGGAAATCAAGTTTTATAAAAATTGTACCCAACATAGTTTCTATGCAATATTTTCTATAGTACGCTTAATTTATATATTATATTGATATCTGAAGGTGATGAGAAGTGGGTGCAGATAGTGTTACAAGATTTTCTTTACATATTTACAAGTGAAGCTAATAGTATGTTAATAATAATATCACATGTCTATATAAATGTCTTGACATAATAGCAATGTTTTAAACATTGGACCATGTAAAATGATACAATTTACATTTAATACAAGCAATATCATTATCTGTTACAGCCCCGAATCGACCCTATTCAGCTTTTAAAATGCCTTAGTGTGCTTTTATCACCAAGTGGGGGCATCAAGAGCAATGATGAAGTTCATAGGCTAGCAAAGTATGTATTATTACTACCAGTCATCTTCATTGTATTTCTAAATATAACTAAAAATAACCATAATGAATATTATTTAAGATGTTAACAATTTTTGTATCTCTACTTTCAGCTTAATGACAAAATTCTCAAAAAAGCTAGTATCTAAGTGTATATATATACAAATTTTAAAATGTACTGAAACTGAATTATTAGGACTATTCATGGGATCAGGTGGTTGGAGATTAGTACACATGTGGCTTACAGAAAGTATAGTAGCTAAAAATTGGCCACTTGTAAGAGAACTGTTGGAGTTGTTATTGTTATGTCCAGTTGATGTAGAAAGGTTAAAGACAAATAATTGTCCAAAATTAGTAAAAGAATTGTCAAAGGATGGAAGCCACTTTGGTAAGTGTCAATTAACTTATGATACCTAATTATAATAACCATTATTACATATTATTTATCATTCCATCATAATTTTTATTCAATAATATGGCTATTTACCTGTTTTTAAAAAAAAAAATTCTTTCATTTTAGCAATTAGAGCTTTAGCTTCTAAACTTGTTGAACAATGGTTAAAGGCACTTAAAGGAGAACAAGTTACACCAATATCAGTAGCAGATATACCAGAAGTTATTTTAGATTTCCAATCTGACCTTAAATGTGAAATTAGTAAAAATGATGTTACTGATATTGAAGTAGAAAAACCTTCAAATGATTTAGAAAAGTCTTCCATAACTGAAAATGATAATAAAGATGTCAAGTCAGAAAATGATGTTAGTAGCTCAGAAAATATTAATATTGAGGAAAATGATGCTCCTAGCAATGAAAATGACACTTTGCCTGTTTTAAAAATAACATTGAAAAATGGTAAGCAAATACTATCACAGGTTGAAGTTGACAGTAAAGCAGAAGACGATTCTGAAAAAGAGAAAAACCGAGAAAAACATAAAAGTAAAAATAGGGATAAGTCCCAGGATAAGAGTAGCAGTAGTAAAGAAAGTTCTAGTTCTTCCAAATCATCTAGTTCTTCAAGGCACTCTAGTTCTTCGAGTAAATCTAGTGATAAAGGAAAAAGTAGTAGTCATAAGGAAAGTTCTAGTAAACATAGTAGTAAAGATAAATATAAAGATAAGGATCGACATTCTTCCCATAGTTCTAAATCTAAAAGTAGTAGTAGCTCTAGTAGTAAAAAATCAAGTTCATCTAGTAATAGTAGTAGCAGCAAAGTGAAGGATGGAAAGAGTAGTCAAAAACATAGCTCAGATAAGGATAAAAGTAGAGAAAAAGAGAGTAAATCTTCATCTGAAAAAAGTGATAGTAAAACCCAAACACCAATACAGAAACTTGGAAAAATTCCTAAATTAAGTGATCTAAAAAAAGAAAAACCTTCCATATCCATAGAGATAAGAAAACCTGATGAGCCTAAACCAAAAACTGTTAAAACATTTCATTCGAAATTTAGAAATCATGGATTAGCAGAAGAGATAAAACCACCGCCTTCAAGAGCTGCACTTTTAAACAAAAAACCGCCCCCTGCTATACCCCCTACTGTTTCAATACCAAAAAGACCATCACCTGTACACAATGAAACACCCCCAGAAAAGAAACCAAAAACATTATTGGAAATAGACAAACCGGGTGCAATTAAATTAATTCCACCCAAGCACAAACGTGAGTATAGTTTTAATTGTTTATTTATTACTTTCATACTAATATATTTTTTGTTTACAGGACACAAAGAAATGCATCTTGTTTTGCTATCAAACATACATAAAAAAATAATTTACGATTTCAAGTGTGGTAAGTCTAAAATGAATAACTTGACGGGTCTTATATTTGTTCAGAAATTACTTGTAAAGTATTTATTTCTAATAAAGGTTAAATTTGATAAAAAAAATCTTATTGATGAAAAACCTTAATCTGTTTAAAGACTTTCTCTTGCGATGTACTTACCAGCCATGCGGTGGAGCACCATGGAACACAAGGGACATGGATTATTGAAGTGATGACTGGAGAATAAAATTATGCATTATATTTAACATTTATGGTACTATGTTTCTGGTAGATGATTTATACATGCTCAAAATACTGTCTACCAAAATACTATTTGCATGAACTTTGCAAATTGAAATAACAAAATCAACATGACTACAATTTTAAATTTAAAGTATATAGAGTTAAAAATAGGATTACCTAAACAGAAACCACTGATTAACAATTAAATCAGTCATTTAGTTTGCATTTCATATAAATTAAGATATATTTCTAATAAAACAATGCTATAATAAAATTCGTAAACTGAATGATTATATAAATATACTATAAAAATATATGACTTGTACATTTTGGAATGTTCAGTATCATATTTTTAAGAATTTAATGATATCCCTTAAACTTTTAATGGTTTTTGAGCAATATATTCAAATTCCTTGTAATTAAAAAAAACTAGGAGTTTCTCAAAATTGGTTAATTTTTGAAAATCTAAAAATGAAAGAATTATATAATTTAGTATATATTTCTTCTATAAACGATGTAATTCTATTTAACCTTTCCACGGTTAGAGGTTTCTTTTAATTGTATAAAGGTAGTAATAAATATTTATTTATCATGAATTAGATAAAATAGTCATTCCAAAATGCTGTATAATAAATTTTAACTATGAATTTCGAAAAATGGGGGCATTCAGTAAATGACTCATTAAATTAAGAAATAGCTTGTAAGATATACATGATACATATTTGGTATTTAAATTAACATACAAGATGTGTATTATTTTATAAAATACACAATACCTTTAGATTCCAGCCAATTTTTAGATAAATATCAATAAAATATCAATCTATTAACGAATTTAAAGTTTAAGCATGGATATTTAAAAGTAAGTTGCTTATACATGATTTAAAAACGAACTTTACAGCAGTAGATATCAAAAAATAATTCATTCTATCTATTTTCTTAAATTATCTATCTTGTATAAAAGTATTGCATGCGTTTGATAAAAATACAAAACAAAACATTTTTTTAAATAAAGAAATTTCTGCGTGACATTCTCGGTGATGGTATTAACAATTAACTTTTATAATTTACGTAGTACGTATTTTAAAGTTATCCTTATAAACGCTTTTTTTAAATTTCTAAATCATGTTAGTGAACAATATGTATCATTTTGAAACAGGTAGGTACTGAACATTAATATTACATAAGTTAATTTTTTTTTAATAGTTTATTTTTAGTAATAAAATTAGGATGCTACTTGGCATAGTTAAATTCTATATTGCAGCTTCTAAAGGTTGCTATGGTATAAACAAATAAAATTGGTTAATAAAATGAGTAGTTAAAGCACAGGTTTAAGTATAAATATTTAAATAATTATGTTAATTCCTTATCTACTGTGATTGCGCGTTTGGATAGCCGCGTAGCGCTAGTACTAGCGGGTTTTTTTTCTAGATTTTTACGTTACCGTATATCGATACGAAAATAAAATGCGTATGTATTTGTGTGTCTACAAATTTTAAATATACGAATAATTTATTTACTATATATATGTATACTATCGTCTACGTAATCGCAACATAAATTATTGATTTATTTCATTACATAATAAATTAAATAAAAGTATGCGTGCGAATTGTTTTAGCTTGCCGCTAAATTAATACTTTCGACATTGACTAATCGGTAACTAAATAAATTAAATAATATAGCTTTTAGACCCCGTATTAAATACGCTGATTTATGTCATATAAACTCGTACTATAATTTTTTCATACTACTTAACATGCATTTTTGAAAGATTTTTTTAGCGTTACGCTGTATCACGCGTACAGCAGGGTACTTATAAGGAGCCTAGTATTGATAGCCCCCAATCGTCACTTTCTGCACAATTTTCGAGACTTAATGTCTGTCTGTTGAATGGCGGTACTCAACGCCGCGCTTTTTCAGTTTATCAGGAACAAAAAATGAAAGTAATTCCATCACTTCAAGTGAGAATCGATCAGACAACCGTCGCGTTTACGGTCCGACGTTGTGCTGCTGTGCTGCGACTGTTAGTTTACAGTCTTATTAAAAACGAATTTGTGTATGAACAGTTAAAATATTTTAACACTTAAACCAGATTTTGTTTACTTCTAATAATATATATTCTTTTTATTTAAGTGATAATATATATTCTTTTGTTCTCCGTTCTTATTAAGACACTTCCGTTCCTCATATTCTGCTGAATTTTGGAGGCATTGCATGTTATGTGCTGGAACTCTACACTGCGCTTTGTCTGAGTACTATGGCAATAAAAAATCATTTCGTCGAGTGGGAATCTAACTCGCAACCTCTCGCGTTTACAGTCGCACGCTTACGCCCCTGCGCCACGGCTGGTCTCAATATTTATTAAAACGTTCGTCCTTACGTATATTTTCCGGAGTACCAGCCAAGTAAAATAATAAAAAAGGACTTCCAGGCTCTTAAACTATATTTAAATGACTTCTTCTGATCTGACTATTGTTATTATTATTTTTATATTTATTTGTTTAGCTTTTGAATCGAGTTTATAAGTCGTATAATTAAGATTTTCGCTATTGATTAACTTATAAATTCTTATACACCTATACGTATGAAATTAAAATTATCAATGTGATCAAAATGTAAAATCCTACATGAGTGTACTAATAATGTATCAATGTGTCCTTAATAAATATTTTACAAGAGGAAACTTAAAACATTTTTGCTTTTCTTCTTCTTTATCTAAATCCAAATATGTAAAGTTGACTCGTTGGTAATCGTCTTGCGTCGGTGTGGGCTTTCTTCGTTGTCCAAGGTTCGGGGTCTTGCGTATATATCTGTCCAAGTTAAAATATCACAAAAGTGTATCTTACGAACAAATGCCGACGTGGTACAATATAGCATAATATTAATTAATTATTACAATACTAGAATGTTTGTGATAATTGATGATGTTTTGAGTGCGTGTATATAAAATGTTAATCATTTCTATTCATAAGGGATAATTCGATTTAATATTGTTTATTTGTCGTACTTAGGTGCGTTATTAAACAATTTGCAAAGTTCACATTTCAATATTAAATTATTGGTAATGGTTTCATGAAAATTATAATGAGCCCGTCGTTATTCATTTTAGATTTAACTATTTAGATTTATATTCAGATTTTATATTTTTTTGTGCATAGCTAAATTCTGAATCATATTAACATTTTTTTTTGTTTCAGCGATGGTACTTCAAGAGAGTGATATGTTCATGGATGCTCTTAATGCATCTGCAACAAATAAAAAGGAACCTAAAAAAAGAAAGCGGCGTACTAGCGGATCTAAAGATGTTCAAAGTGATGGATCTCCTCCACAGACTCCTATTAGCGCATCTAGTCCCAACAGTGAAAGTAAATCAGTGCCCCCTAGATTTTATCAAGATACCTTAGACGAAGAAGATAATAAAGATAAATCCAATGATAAGCAACCTGATATCAATGAAAACGCTGAAAAAACGATATCTAATGAAGTCAAACCTGAAGAAGATATGGACACTTCTGAACCACACACTTTAACAGTAAACGGTTTAAAAGGAGTACTTTGTTATCATAAACGAAAAGGTCCCAAGAAAAATATCAGATGGAAACCAGATTCTGAATTAGAAGAAATTCAATACTTCGAACTTGATGAGACTGAAAGAGTAAATGTTACTAAAACTTTCACGGATATGAAACATCTTGAAAGAATACACGAAAGAGAAGCATTCCAAAAAGCAAGAAATCTCAGTAACGATGATATTATGGAAGAACGGACAAGCTGGCGGCCTTTAATACTCGTTGACGGGGGAGGACAAGTGAAAATAGAATATGGTAAATCTAGCACAGAAAAAGATACCCAAGCAATTCGTCAGAAAGGCACTTTACAACCACTATATTTCCATAAATCTATGATTCCTGATTCTCCTCATGAACCAGACGTTGAGACTCATACTTACGCAGAACCACAAATTATACCATTAGAAGATGTAACTGGAAATCAAGATAACATAAGCGATTTTAGAACGATGCCATGGCCAGAGCCAAAAGGTAATGCACCACCTACAACTAGCAACAGTATGAATGTACCTACGATGTTTCCCTCAAATATGACACAGTTTCCTAATAATTTCCCGGCCCCACAATTCCCTGGTGTCCCAGGATTCCAGGGACCGCCTATAATCCCTGGTGAATGGCAAAATGGCGCAGTTCCTCCTATGATGCCGAATGGCATGCCTGGCCCCATAGCAGCACCGGGCATGCCTCCGGTACCTATGCCCTCGGCTAATATGCCTCCTGGAATAATGGGTCCGCCAGATAGTATGATGATGGGGCCAGAAATGTTTGGTAACCCCAATCCTATGTTTCCTCCTGTGCCACCGGATGGATTTAATATGCAACCCAATATGTTCCCTGTTGACTATAATATGCCAGGTCCCCCTGGCCCTGATGGTTTTCCTGGCCCTGGAAATTTCCGTGGTGCTATGCGGGGCCGTGGCGCTGGAGGACATTGGAGAGGTAAAGTGGGTGGTAACTGGGAAGGTCCCCAAAGAGGACGAGGTGGGCGTGGCGGGGGAGTACGTAAAGCTGTCTGTATTTATTTTCAACGAAAGGGCTCGTGTCGTCAAGGTGATAATTGTTCATTTTTACATCCTGGCGTCAATTGTCCCTTTTGATTAATTGTATGTGTGTATAGTAAAAATATAAAAAGAATTTTAATCGATTTTAGAGATCTTATAAGCATATACAATCTAATTACAACCTTTTAAGACTGCTTAATATAAAATGTAAATAGTTAAGTTTTGTAAATACTGTAAATTATTACCATATAGACTTTATACTAAAACAGTTCAAATAAAAAAGTTATATTTGTTATTTTTGTTTTATTTAAATTTGTTATTTTCATAATAAATATAATACTCGGGCATTATGCTTAATGAGATAACAAGGGTGGTAATTTTATAATAACTACAAATAATTAGATTGTAAGGCCCCGGACATTATACATAATACATGTCTATCGCTTACAAATGTGGCAGATTAATAATAAAAAAGTTTTATTATATTTTGACAAATAACCAAATTATTATTTATTTAAAATAAGGAATTGTGCAGAATATTTTATTTTACGCCGAACTCAACTACAAGCTTTTTTTTATTTTTAAATAAAGGAGATTAGGGTGACCATATAAAAGAAACATGTATTATACCGAAAATAATAAATGATAAGTAAATATTATATAAAAATATTTGAGTAACCTGCAACTATTTAAAAAATTACTTAATCTACGTTTGTTAGTTAATTTTACTTTAATCAAAATATATCAAAAACACCGAACGGGCTTTTAACTAACCTAACGACGTTAGATTTTTGTTAATTAAACGTATTCTCTATAAAATTACCGGAGAATCATTTAAAATTGTTTTGATACCATTATATTATGTCATGTCTTTATAATTTTTTTTACTATTCTTTCACCACTAATTCTCTTGATGTGCCCAAACCACCTGGGCACGTTCTTCTTCGTGCTGACATTTTACTTTCTCACCCTCTTAATATACTTTCTAGACATACAAATTAATTAGTTTGTTATAGTACCTTTCGATTTACACTAATATCGGATTCCATCTCTTCTTCGTTTCTTTCAAAAATCATAACCCACTACTTGTTACTCGCAAATGTGCGTCCATTATTGGCCAGATACATAATATTACGCTTATTCCACTGAACTCTGCTATTATTTACATTAACCTGCTAATAGTTATTAGTAAATGTAAATATTTCATTATTACTGAAAGAAGGGTGTGAAAATAATGATCCAAGCCTGATTGCGAGTAACACAAAGGTTCTGATAGAAATGAAAAAAAAAACGGAATGTATGATCACAAAAAGTGAACGAAGTTGTATATTTGGGAAGTATGTTCAGTAGGGATAGAAGATTCGAGCACTCCTCGGAAGTATAAAGAGGTTGATGATAGTGGACGAGGAGAAAGATTTATGTAAAGACCGTAACAGTTTGGCACTCCTTTGCATTTGACTACACCACTAGGGCTACAATGTATAGATAAGTTAAAGTATTATCTATTCAAATTTAATACAAAAAATATATGAAATTGTTATATCAGAAGATACACACGCCTAAAATCCATAATGTAGAGAACAGTTGAACTTTACTTTCAAATTTCAATAAACAAAAGTCAAACCTCAAGTCAAAATCCCTCAAAACATTAAAGTAAAATGATTTACGGATACTAACGAAGTAATACGAATTGCTGATAAATTATTAGAAACGCCGCTTCAAATTTAAATTTGAAATATCTATAAAATGTCTTTTAATTTTAAAAGTGTTATTCCGTATTTGTTTTCATCTGTATGTAAATAAAATTCATACTAATTTTTTACATATTAATTTTTTAAATTATTAATTTTATTAAAAGATTGTGTTACACGTAGTGGATTATGCAACGTTGGTTTTTTTTAAAAGAAGACAAGAAGGTAAAAATTAAAACTTCTCGAACAATGTCTGAAAAACAAACGCCCCAGGAACCTGAAATTTTATCACAAGAATGGATGTTTAGCGTATCCGTGCCAAATATTGGCGCCAAGGAAAAAGTGATTCTTTCAGGAAATATAGCAGAATTAGGTGAATGGGACTACAAAAGGGCTATTGCTCTTGAGCATGTAGGTGAGAGCAACTTGTGGAGCAAGTCTATTGTTATTCCCAACACATCTGACATATACTATCGCTATGCCATATGCTCATGTAATGAAGATAGTGAAATTATTATTCGTCATTGGGAAACTAATATAAACCCAAGAGTTATCAAGGAAAATATGCTACATCCTGTTACTGATACTTTTGGTGAATTTGAGGGTAAACATTATATTTCTAGAGGTTGGCTCACCTCTCAAAGTCTTGTTCAATTTAAATTTATTAATAATCCTTTAAAATTGAAAAGTCGCTTGGTTGGACGACTTATTAATATAAAAGTGACTCCTGTGAAGCTAACATTTGGAACAGAACCTCATGAAGATGCGTCTCTAAGTACAGATACTATGGATGTTGAAGTTCCAGCAGGTTCATTTGTAGAAGTTGCATCACTTGATAATGATCCAGCTATTTGTAATTTGCACCCTCAAGAACAATTTGGAAGAGAATATAAAGAAAATGATGTATTATTAGTAAATGTCTTCACCTCAAATCCCAAAAATCTTGCCTATCTTATTGACTTTTATACATACAGCACTCGCGCTTCTGTTGAAGATCCTCCTTGTCATATAGGATATACTTATGTTTTACCAAATATGTTTAAGCCATCAGAAGGTGCATTAGAATTACCAGTAACTTGCAATGTTAAACACCGCCCACTTGGCACAATTAATTTTGAATATCTTATTATTCATCCTATGGAAGAAAACTTGTGTAATTTGGGTATTTCTTATGCAAAATATTGGGATCCATCATGGACAGGACTAGAAGTTGGTCACAGAGGATTAGGTGCTAGTTTTAAAACAAAAGAGTAAGTTAATATAACACATTAAGTAACACAATATTATCTTACTCTAAAGTAAATAACTTTTGCTCACATGCTTTTTCTTGTTTTATTATAGTCTAGCTGGTTTTCTATAGTATACACTGACTGTAATACCATCCTATTATGTTTTTAAATTATCCAGGAGCCCATTTAAACATAACCACAAAATTTCATCTCAAAAGGTTCATCTGTTTAGGGGGAGTAGATTATATAAAAAAATCTAAAATGTAAAAATTTTGCAGCAACACTTGTTATGTAGTGTTACTAAAATGTTTAAAAATTTCAGGGGAAATGCCATTCGTGAAAACACAATAGCATCCCTTAAAAAGGCAGCTGCCAGTGGGGCAGACATGCTGGAGTTTGATGTGCAACTTAGTAAAGACATGATACCTGTTATTTATCATGATTTTCATGTTTGTATTTCTATGAAAAGAAAAAAGGAAGTTGATTTCAGTGAAATGCTAGAATTACCAGTGAAAGACTTGACCTTGGAGCATCTGCAGAAACTTAAGGTATCATGTGACCTAGCTTTCCTGTAAATGCTGCCCATTTTATATAATTAGTTAAATGATCAAAACATTCATTAATTATATTTATGTACAGTTTTTTACACCAAGTTCTTATAGTTTTACGATAATAATGGTTGTAACTTTTATTAATGATATATTGCATTATTATTTAAAATTTCATAAAGTAAATTATTTGTTGTAATATTTACAGTCATTCAAAATAATAGATTCAGGTTTCCAAACATCTCAATTAATATGTAATAAATTAATAAGATATCTTTACAGGTTTACCATTTAGTAGAGGGTAGGAATCATGAAATCCTATTTTTTGATGAAGATTTAGAAGAGCATCAGCCATTTCCTACTTTAGAAGAGGCTTTTAAGAAGTTAGATGAACATGTAGGATTTAATGTAGAGTTAAAATGGACTATGGAATTGAATGATGGAACCTTTGAACTTAACAACCCTTTTGATATGAACACATATGTTGATAAGGTAAGTTAAAACCTTTTCTTTGGCAAGGCAGGCAATTGCAACAAAAAGCTACTTAACAATTTCTTAAATTGTTTTATTATTATCTTTTAAATAAAGTAAATCAAGATAAAAAATATATTTTAAATTTATCAGAAGCTTACTAAAATATTATTTATCTGTAAACTGTCATTAAATTTCATTATTTAATATAAAATACTTTGAAATTAGACAAAATTGGAGAATGCATTTTTAAAGGTTTTATCAATGTGTTTTTAAATTTCTCTCAACTAAATTTTGATTAAAAAAATATATTTATTGCAAACTAGCACAATAAATTGTAGCAAAATATACAATATTGACACTTAAAAATTATTAACTCTTTATTTGTGACTAGTAGTAGAGGAAAGTCTACTTAGCATTCCATAATGAATCCATGTAAAGTGAATGTTTGGTGGTGATGGTGGTTGTAGGATGAGCATGTTGGTAAATTCGAAGTACTTGTTTACTTTGTATTTTAGATTTTTAGATACATAT
>DWAP01000491.1:0-21033 GCA_018230625.1 Heliconius eleuchia
TTTATTTCAAACATTCAATTGAAGATTCTTATTGGAGGTACGAAAATGCGACCTATAGTTTTAATAACTTTCTAAAAATCTTAATTGTCTTGCCTTAATTCATTATAGGCATATAAAAACACGAACATAATTCAATGTGTTAAGTAAATAATTCTGTGGATTAAGCGGGCGAAGCCGCGAGCGGGTCGCTAGTACGTAATAAATCTCCGTAAACGTTATATATGCAACATTGCAGCAGCGTTACATTACATTTTATTCAAAGCGCAGCGGAACACCGCAATCAAATGGAACACCATTTGATTATAAACGCAACGGCTATGTGTTCAATTTCCACTTGGGGAACGGATCATTTCCATTTCACGCTCTGGTAACAAGACAAGATAGCTGGGCGTTGAGTTCCGCCATTCAAAAGTGCCGTTTTGATCGATGACTTGTTGCCATCTTATGGGTAGTGCCATTATCATTGACATTTTGAGATTTTTAATTCAAAAAATCTGACAGGTAGTGTTCACAGGTTAGCTTTATTCTTCCTAAAGAGTTGTGCAATGGCCGAAACAGGTAGAAATCTGATGGAGCAAGGTCAGGGCTATACGGAGAATGCATCAACCCATCCCCGCCAAGCTCTCACAATTTTTGCTGCGTGGCTATAGATGAGAACAGTCTGGCGTTGTCATGGTGGAACACCACGCCCTTCCTATTCACCAGCTCCAGCCGGTTTTTCTCAATAGCTTTTTTTAATCTCATCAGTTGCTGACAATAGAGGTCAGTATCGATAGTTTTACCCAGTGGACCATTCCTTTCCAATCCCACCATACACATAGAATCACTTTGTTGCGAGTCAGGCCGGGCTTTGCCACGGTCTGTGGGTCTTTTCCATGCTTCGACCATGATCTTTTTCGCACATTCGTATCTTAAGTCATCCATTTTTCATCACCCGTCATCAACTGTTTAAGAAATGGTTCGGAATTGTTACGTTTCAACAAAGAATCGCAAATGGAAACACGTTGCATTAGGTTTCTCTCAATGAGATCATGTGGTACCCAAATATCAAGTCTTTTCTTGTACTCAGACTTTCCTAAATGACGTAAAACTGTTTTATGATCAACATCCAGTTCATCAGCAATGTCGTAGCTACTTATATATCTATCTTGCTCCACTTTCTCAAAGATGGCACTGACACCTCATCTTTCACACTAAAATTTCCGAACTTGAAACGTTTGAACCACATTTGTGATACTCTTATTGGTACCGCATTAGTACCGGAAAAGGACACATATATTATTAGCGGCGTTTGTCACATTTTTGCCTTTTTTTTGTAATGAAACTTTAAAATATGCCGAGTTTCTTCGTCACATACATTCATTTTACTTGCTTGAAAAATAATTGAAAAATGACGGGAACTAGTTTCTTTTGTTTATTTATTTATTGCATCGTCACAATGTCCCATTTAATGTATTAAAACCAACCAGCCAAATTCAGTACAGCAAAAGAGGTTTGATTACTAATAATACATTCAAAATACAAAAATACATTTGCCCCGACCTGTTATATAGCATAAATACATATCATAGTAGTAAAATACTTTGCACTATAAATACATTTCAATTTATACTTCGAATATAAAACGCACATATAAAGCGGCGTTAAATATTGGCAAATAAATTTTCCAATACATTTTACAGGAAAATATAATTTAACGATATCGATTCGATTCACAAATGTTGTCTGTCTATTCGCAATGTATTTTATTTAGGTGTAATTCGATTTATAGCGTAAACTATAATAAATCAATATTAATGGTTGGATTTCAATTATACTAATATAGCATTTAGTATAATTGTAGCAGTGTTCTTCTAGTGTTCTAATCTTAATAACTTTAAATCGCATAGACTTAGGTAAGCATAAGGAATACTTTTTTAGGGTTCCGTATCTCAACAAGAACCTTGTAGAATCCAGGAAAAAATCCAAATAGCCAAAATTTATAGAGATGCCCTAGAAAAAAATCATTACAAACTTCCAATTGTAGTTTATTTTATACAAAATAATTGGATACGTCTGTAAATTTAAGTGTGTCAACTTTTATAAATTCTACTTCCCGTTAACATACAATCCTGAAATTGGTACGGTACCCTCGGTAAGCGAATTCGATTCGCATTTGACCGGTTTTTTTATTTATGTGCAGAGCGTGTGTGTTTGTGTGTTTTTACTTTATTTCTTTTAAAAAGATTGCGTTCGCTATCCAATATGGGGAACGTAACGTCTCACTTAGCCCGAAAACACACAATGTCTCGAATTAACAATATTATTAATTATCTTTAGCTACACTATTATATGCGGGGTAATGCGCGAAGCTTAAAAAATACTACAAAAAACTGCTATAAAAAAGACGGATTTTCTTAGCTTTTAACAAATGCGGTAGATTTTTCTTTTTAGACTCCCAAGAAGTCTCCGTGTGTTCACGGTAAGAGATAACGCAGCTTATTGGAAGCGACGTGAATGAACGCTTGCTTTTCTATCCAATATTTACTGGTATTTCTAGAGGGATACCGTCAGAAAACAAGTTGAAATGTTATTTACTAGTTGTCACTAACAATTTATTCGGGTCACTGTATAAAAGAATTTGCTTTTGCTTTTAGAAGTAAGACGTTTCTAAATTTATTATGGGCTAAGATTACAGAAGTAGGTTTTGTTTTTATTAATTTTATTTTAAATTATTAACGCACAGATTTAAAAGAAAATTTTACCTACAACGGTGAAAGACTTCCTAATTATTTACCATCTACTGTAAATTATATAAGTTTCAATACTTTTCTAGCTATCCTCCTTAGCGATCCTTGTATGATTTCGAATTGAATTTTAATGTTCATAATTTGAAAATAGATAACGATTTTAAATTGAATTTGAACAGATTATTTAAGCATCCCACAAAAATGTATAAACTGCATTGATGCATTGCCATCTTGGCGCATTTCATTAGTATCTATAAACACTGTAAACTGTGGATGGAAATGAAAATAATTAAGAATATTATTTTCCTAGGCTTCGTACTAACGTCCCACCAGCAATGATTCTGATAGAGGCTATATATAGGTGGAGTAAATATTTTGACTCTAGTTTACACCGCTAGGTGATCTATGATAATTCGTGACACTAATTTCTTTACTCTCTCATTTCAAAACAGGTTTCATAACTACTTTAGTACTAATTTGTAATAATACACTTTTTATTAAGAACGGCGCTAGGGAAACGAGCAGGGCTGTTTGAAGTTTTTAATTACTCTCTTCGCTTATCCCGTATACTTTCAAAGCGAGGAGTTCAGCCGAAGACCTGTGAACGTTTCACTTTGTCGTCTGGCCGCTACTGGCTGGCTCCTTTAACAACTTTATGTTTGAAAGTATAAATTAGTTGTTGTTTTACGAGTACTTTGTTACGGTGCTTGGGCTAAATTTGTCGTAGAAAATCTCTTACATGGAACGTCAGTGAAAATTATTGCTTTTCTTGTCTTGTATGTTGTCTTGGTGTAGTCTTCTGAAGGAAGACAAATGATATACATTTCAACTCGCGTTCTTTCTTTCGTACTATGTTGTCTGCAGTTATGCATCTATCCACATCGCTATTCCAAATTTTCTTAAAAATCAAAGGGATTTTTTATAATCTATGTACAGGTTTATTAAAATTTAAAAAGGGAATTAATACTTTATATTGATATGAAGAAAACATCGACTTTTTAATATGAGTGGAACATTCCTAGCTTCGTCCTCTTCGTTTTTTATTTAATTTTATTTAAGTGTACTTAGGATTTTACTTCATATTCCTACCAAAAATTATCGTATTTAGTACATATTTTATCGGAGTGTCTTAAGACTAAATTTCCAGTCACTCTGGCTACCCTACTAAGTGCGGGATACCCTACAGCGAGAAGATAAAAAAATCACGTAAAAAAACTGGTGGTGATAATTAACGAACCGACGACCATTGAAACCATGATATTATTTTTATCATTAAACACGACAGCGCCCCCCTATTTTTCACCCCTCAACAAATCTCCAACGAGAACAAAATTGAATGTTCTATTTGTAGTTGTTCAAGTCTGTAACGAATCACGTGTGGTTTTGCATTCTCATGAAATTCTGAAGTACGGTTAGTGCTTGCATCTGGCAAATGAACGTGATCTCGTCAACATGTGAATGTCGTACGCGACAGCGGGCTTTGTGTGACGATCGCTGAATCTGCTTGATCGCTTATAGTAATACTGTTTAGCTCTTTTCTCTTTCTGTCTCTTTTAAAAAAATATTTAGATTGTTTTTGTTTAATATTAATTGTTTTTGTCGATTTGTAAAGGCATTTTTATGGTGCTGTGTCATTATGTTATGCATCGTTTTATGTATACTTATTTATTGTTCAATAAATATAAGATTTTCGTTTCATTGAAAAAAGAAAATAAAAAAAAGTAATTGAAAATTTTAAAAATAAATATATTTTATTTCCTTTTGGTTAAGTTGCGGAATTCGACGCCGCGCTTTGTGTTATTACCAGAATTTTCCTCGAGTGGCGTGAAAACAATCCTGGTGCCAAGACTGGCCACAATTATACTATTAAAAAAAAGTTATAATAAAAAAAGTTACAATAAAAATAATTAAATTACAGAACTCAGGGTTATGGCAAGGAAGACTAGTAAAACGTGGAAAGATACCTAAGAATGACCTCGGCGAGTCTTGGCATTGGAAAGATTTGGATATCGGCAAGGACATTTGTATCTATGGCAAAGTGTTCCACACGGTTTCTTGTGACCTCTTTACTAAAGTAAGTGATCTATATACTTATTAAATAATTTATATATATATATATATATATATATATATATATATATATATATATATATATATAGGACACTCCGTTCTCCATTTTCCGCGGAATTATGGAGGCGTTGCGTGTTGAGTAGTGGAACTCAAAGCTGCGCTTTGATACCAGAGCGGAGAAATGAAAATATAATTATTAGACATATGCAATCTATTTGAGTTTATAAATATTGGTAAAAGAGCCCCTTCTTAAACTTATAACTTTTATATTTTTCAATATATTTAGATTTTTTTTTACACTATTATAATATAAACGGCATTTGATACCGTCGTGATACCACCATCATATGCAATTCCTATTGATATTACCAAGATTGTATATAAGTGAGTGAGCCATCGTGGCGCAGGGACATAAAGTGTGACTATAAACGTGACTAGTTGTGGGTTCGATCCCCCCTCGAGGAGATAAAATATTTATTTTAATTTATATTTCCATTTCTTCGCTCTGCGCGCGTTGAGTTCCGTCACTCAACACGAAATGCTTACAGAATTCGGCAGAAAGTGGTTCCCTCTGCCTACCCTGCTATGTGCGGGTTACAGCGTGAAGCTTTGTATATAAGTCCAAGTGAGAGACTGAACATCGTTCGCTGTTATCTTGTAATATGTACTTATAAATTCTATATAAATTGTAAGACATAATTATTGGCAATGTTTTTATTTTAATACGTATTCATAAACCGTTCTCAAGTCTAAGATCGATCTTGAGATACCGTTTTTTTTAATTTATAAATTTGGGCCATAGCGATGTAATACCTAAACAAAATAAAATAACCTAGCTTGGCAAATGGTATTATATACCTATGTTGTTCTTATCTTTCTACATATCAAAATATAAATATCACGTTCTATAAATATTGGAAATGCACAATTTCATAATTTCTTGTAACTTGTCTTTTACAACTTACTCCGAACGCATCGCCATTTATTAGGTTCGATTGTACGTTACCTATCGTATATATTGTATCGTATATAGAATCTAACAAAATATATACTAATATTTCATCCAAATCAGTCCAGCAGCTGCTTAGGGGAATGGGGTGAAACAAGACTTACACACAAATGAAATATAAATCATTATACAATCTCTCATCATTATTAATAAATAATTTTAATACTTAACATACTTTGGCAGGAAGGTAAGGAACGGAGTGTCTTACTACTAGGTTCCCTCTGCCTACTCTACCGTGTGCGGCATACAGCATGACGCTTTTTTTTAACATACTTCAAACTGATATTATTTTAATATATACAACTAAATATAATGCTATTATAATTTATACATCATTTTATTATACATATAAATATCAGGATATATAATAAAACTAACAATTAGGCTAAGAGTAGGATGACGATCCATTTTTTTCGGTCTAGACAAGAAAATGTAGAAATGAATAGACAGAAATAGAATCGTTTCTTTTCATTGAATGACGCCTTTAAATTCGGGTGCAGTTTTGTAACTGTACAAAGTAGTTTTATTCACAAATTGTCATTGACCATTGATATTGGCCATACGCATTCTCGCTATTACTTTCTGACTACGGACTATATACAATAGAAATACAGTCCAAAAACATATAGTATCATAGAGGCCAGTCGTGGTGCAGGGCCACAAAGTGTCACTGTAAAATCGACTGGTTGTGGGATCGATCCCCACTCAAAGATATGAAATATTTATTTGTAAATAAAATTCTATTTTCATTTCTTCGCTCCGGTGACGAGGCAAAACGCAACGCGGCAAGTGGGGAACGGAGTGTCTTAACACTCCCCCTCTGCCTACCCTGCTGTGTGCGGTAAACAGCGTGAATCTGATAAAAAAAATCACAATAAAACCCATATATATTGCCAAGTATTAAAAACAACATGTCTTACAGTGGAAGCGAAGGAGATTAATGGTAGTAATTAGTTCCTCTTACATTTAATAATATCGTCCATTTTACTTTTTCCGTCCATTTAAGAGACATGCCTGATTTTTTTTTACTTTTTTAACTTTACACGTGTATTTTCAATAGTCTAATGCTGTTACTACAAAATATAAAAATTTCATATTAAAATATTCCTAATGATGAAAAAATTACTGAAAACTAAAAACCACAATATCTCGTTTTATTTTTTTACTTATTGATTGATATCTATCATTATTTTACAGCAAATTGAATATGAATTATACATATATTTTTATAAGTGTATGTTCCTATGACGTTTAAAAACTAACAGTGCTTATGCATATCGTAATATTAACAGTTCATTTGATAATTGGGTGAGGTCTGAGAGGTGTCTTCTGTATGTAGATATCGAGACATAAGATACTAAGTTATCAGTTGATGAATATAATGGAAGAGCTTTTTCTTAATATAAAAATAAAATGTTTAAATCAAAATCTATAACTTCAAATTGATGTATAACTTCAAAAAATATACATATGTATATTGACGTAAAATTAAATTTTTACTATAAATTGAGATACTATCATGTTTTTTTACTGGTTTGTAAAATATATTTTTAAATTATTATAATTTTCCGCTACTTTATTAAATACTCAAGCTTTGCCACCATTTTTACTTAATCATACATTATAAAAAAAAATATAAAATTTATGAAAATTAAATGCACATATTATTATTATCTATTAGTTTTTTTTATTTAATACAGAAAAGGTATTATTCACGTTAATTTAGCGCGGAAGCTATGCGATGCCTTTGATAAATCGGTTTTACGGCAGAAAATGTGAAAACTCGTTTGAAAACTCGATAGTAGGTGCAATACCTACTACTGCAGAAAACAACACAAAAAGAATCTGTTAAAAATCTGTATCCTAGTCCGGTACAGAGTTTGCTCTATACGTCTGATTTTTGTGTAGAATGGGAAACGACTTTCCAATTTGTAACCCTTCGATGGTGAAACCACTTCTGGCATTTTAGACAGTCTGTACGTATATGATACCCACTAAATAGAATTGAAAGAGTTATATAAAATAAAAAATAAAAAAGCCTTTATTGCTGTTTCTTCCTGAACAATTAATAAATATTAATAACAATTAAATACTTTTTATAAACGAAATTGTTTTTTTAAATTTTAATTTGATTCGTCGGCAACTGGGTGTTTATGTAAAGCAGCTTGTCTGTTGACAAAGGCCTACTCAAAAGTATTCCATGTTTTCGCCAGATCCATCAATACAGACAGGACAGACTGAGACATGGTTAAAGTTATATATGTATATATTATAAGTGCTATATTATAATATATATAAATTAGAATATTCGTTAAATTAAATCAAAAAAGATGTAAGAGGTGATCCGTGTAACTAAGGTAGCCGAGCTCCGAAAAAAATAAGCTCAACGCAATCAAAAGATATTGAGAGCGACTTTGTTGCATTTTGTAAAACATTAGAAGAGTAATCAAAACAATTATATAAAGAAGTCAGAACTTACAACATAAACAAAGGAAAAAAATCTAAATCTAAACTTGTAATGATTAAATCATTATAAGCTATATTTGTACGTCATTTCATACAAAATGAGTTCATAACTTCATACGGCCGTATCTTAAGTTTCACAACCTTTATAAATCACATTCACACCGTTGGCCTACAATTATAAAATTGATATAGAACCCCTAGACCTTGGTGGCCATGGCCGACGACTGGTGTTTAAAAATACAAGGTGATCCCTGGATCACCTGGTACATTGAATACCATAGTGTCCAAGACAATCTTTTAGTAGAATATTAGAAAACGTAAAATACAGATCTATATACTACACAACAGGTGGTCAAACAAATTTGCCATTTAATTATAAATCCATAATAATTGAATATTGTGTAACCTACGAGCGCTCCCCTTAAGTATATCATTTTATAAACCTTCCATCTAGTGAACATGATTACAAAAAAACCAAAAATATTTTCAATTACAAAATTTATTGTATACAAATAAAATTTTTACGTAAAATGCAGAAACCTTGCAGGCAAACTTTGAAGAAGGCAATATAACAGACAATTATTTTTGTTTACATCGAAATAAAAATAACAGTATTCTTATATTAATGTATAAGCATTAAAGTACTATTGACGAGCTATGTTATGTTAAAAGTACTTAATAAAATTGATTTACCTATTAGTTTCATAGTATCTCAATTAAATAATAAATTATATTTAATTATGTTTTTATTACTTTGTCTGGTTGCACACGCGATCAACAAATTTCGGTTTTATATAAATTAATTACAGACTGCTTAAATTAAATATAATATGTTAGCTGCACAATGAGAGGCAGAGGCCGGTCGTGGCGCAGAGGCACAAAGTGTGCCTGCAAAATCAACTGATTGTGAGTTCGATCCCCACTCGAGTAAATGAAAAATTTATTCACATTTATTTTCGTTTCTTCGCTCAGGTATCAAGGCAAACCGCGGCGCGTAGTTCAGCTACTCAACAGGAAATGCCTCCAGAAATCGGTGGAAAGTAGGGAACGGAGTGTCTTAACACTAGGTTCCCTCTGCCTACCTTGCCGTGTGCATACAACGTGAAGCTGATAGCTACACAATAATATTATAAAGTGGACATACTTATTTAATAATGTTTACAGTTCGTCGAATTCCACGTTATGTAACGTACGTTTTATAAAGTCATTTTGCGGTCGTTGAACCGTTATTGTTTATTCGATAACACCGAAGACTATCAATGGTATACTCGATTGGATTGAATTGTCTAGAAATATGAAATCATTTAGATTATAACTTAGCTATAAACTAAGAAACGAAAATTTGATAAGGTTAATTTAATTTAAAATTTGGAATAAGAATCTATCGTTCAGCATATTGCTTAATAATTAAAGGAAATGTGAAAATAAGATTGAATTGTCACAAATTTTTTATCGCCTACGACCCTGCATACCGGAGAATATGCGTAACATGAAAAATTGCTATGCAGGTATGCTTCAAAAGAAAAAAAAACATACATATGTAGTCTGTATACATGATTCTAATAATAAGCTTGTGTGGTCGAAATAAACCTTAATAAGAAATTTATTTCAATTATACTTATATTAACTATGCTATTAGTAAACATAAAGCAGAATCCCTACGTGCAGCCATTAACCTAATCTATTTTTAATGTTTATCAGCTGGCAACATTTTCTAATTTGAAGTAAATTGACCTTGATATCACAATATATATTCTATTTCATGCACAAGCGTGTGACAGAGCGAGATAGGTAGACAACAGAAAGCCGTCGCCACGCTTGTGACGTCATGTTCGCTGTTAATAAAATTCCTTCTATTGGACAGACGCCTACAGATTATCGACATATTGGACTCTTCTTATTTTCTCACACTTTGATAATTGAAAATATAACAAACAAATACTAAAATAATATCAACTACAATTATTTCTTTTATATGCTATTTTTAAGAATATAAGTAAGTAAGTACTTACTGAGATATTTTGCGGCGTGGTTCGGCGTACGAAGTGATGTGACCCCGTCCCCGTGTGATATCGTACCCCGCCACCTATTTTTGTTATTTTTACATTCCTCGCGTTGTTAATTCTTTTGATTGATTATTGTCCTTTTACTTACTTTTTTATAAAATATGAAACTGTTTTACACCTAAATATGAAAATATGTTTGCTTAGCTTTTTTCAAACCATTTAAAACATATATATATTTTTTAAGTGTTAGGTTACTATTAACTAAAATAAAGAATACAATTTTAAGCACGTTTAATTACAATTTCTACAGGAGTTTATTGTAATTGAGTATGTCTACAACTTCATATAATTTTATTTCACAAATTTTTATCAGAATCTAATATTAGTGAAATACAAAGTAATCTTATTTTCTTTTTATTGTTCCAATCCTTGTTGGCAGAATTTATTTACCCACCAGCTATAAATTTTGAATGTACTGACTAAGAAGAGATATTGCTTTGTTGTTTGTCAACTCCGTGTTGAGGTGGAAATAACGTTTTGCTTTCATCAATCAGTCTCCCATATGACATTTTGACGAATTGCGCTTTCTACTGCTATCTTTGGTTATTTTTCGACATAACGTAGATTATACAATGGTCCGAGATTTTTATAATATCTTTATTTTAAAATTAATATTAGAGTTTATTAATGTTTGTGTAAGATAAGAAGATCGCTAATACTTTAATCGGAACGAACTATAATATTATGTGGACATTCGCAATATATGTATTAATTCGTCTGTTTGTCATTTGTAATTATTCTTTATGCTAGTTATATTGCTGGTCAATTTGACATCATTAAATTGGTATTAAAGAGTAAAATATAAACGTTTAACTTTGTATATATTTATTTCAGATTTAATTTTTTTTTTCTAAAAAATGTTACTGAAATATAAAGTACAACAATTGAAAACAGTATTTTTTTTAAATACAAGCGAAAACGTTTGGAACCATTATCAGAGAGAGACAGAGTGTGTGTGTATTATTACTGGTGTATTATTAAGCACACATACTGCACGTCCACTAATACTAGTGTGTTATTAATGCACAGAGTGCGCTTGCACTAATACTGTTGCGTCATTTAGTGACTCTCAAACTTTATTCAATTTTATCTGTAGTCGTCCGTTTCTCTAATATATAGTAAAATATAAAAGCAAATTTATTAGATTTATCCTGTATAAGCCATAACAGATTAAATCTGGTAGCAAAGCGGATGGCAGTTATATATTCTGTTCGATATTTCGTTTGGTTTTTATCTCCTATGTGCGTGGTTGCTCCTGTAACTCAATGGCGTTTAGACACGTCATTGTACAGATCAGACAAATAATGATCTTGTAATAAATCGTTACACACACGCTACAATCTTTCACACACACTTTTTTTTATAATAAAAATTATGTTACATTATAATTGCAAAAGAAAAAACATTAAGGGAAATAGCAAAATGTTGTTTGCCTTATGTATGTTTTATTTCAGTTGGCTCATAAATAATGAAAGTAAATCGATTTAAACAAATTTTCTTTGATTTGTTATCAAATCAACTGTCACTCACTCACTGAAACTTTACAGTTTTCAATGTAGGATAGATATTATGTCTTATATAATAATGCTATCAGTACACGAAATAAATTAAGGATTAGGTTATAAAATAATCGTGTAGTTAAAGCGACAGGCGACGCCGTGATCGAGTCGCTAATTAACAATGTTTCTAATATCACATATAAATATTATAGTTAATGTTTATTTTATTATTTATCCTTTATTTTTTGCTTATTTTATTACTTATAAAGGAAGTAACAGATAAACAAACATGCCATTCGTTTTCCCTTACTCTCATACGGCGTCTATTTAAGAAATTCCTAAATTCGAATTTAATATCGTTCTCCTTGGGAATAAAACACATACACACTAATAATATATTTTTAATACAAAGAAATTACAACAAGTAAATAAAACCTAATAACATTATAGTATCAAATTTACTTAAGAAAATATTATGTTACCTAAACCACCTTTCAAGCATTTTACAACAATCAACATTTATCATTAGCTTATCTTCACTTTGTCGATAAAATCCATTTCAATCTTTAGAACTATTAAATAAAACACACCAAATTTACAAAGCGCCTAAAAAGTGACCAACAATTTGAATACCCATATACCAGTTGATCATATATGGAATGCCAAACGCGATACCCCTCGCCGGTTGAGGCAGTGGTTTGACAGCGTACACTATAGTATGCAACACACGACACCCTGTATACATTCTAAACAATAGACGTGCCAGATCAACGGACGGTTCGGTGGTCAAATACAACGCGCCCATCACCCAAAATACAGGTATATTTTCGAGATCGTTCAAGTGAGCTCTCCTGACTCTTTCGACATCGGGATCATCGTATTTCACAATCCCTTTAGTTTTACGGGCGTCCTCTTCGTTGGCGAACACTTTTTTCCTATATCGTACTCTTGCTGTCAGCAGTGTCATCGCAAGCAATTTAAAGCCCAGGATGCTTGAATAGAGAATATAGGATTGCACTGCAGGGTCACTGATGGCTAGAGACATCATTGTTGTTGTTTTTTTTTATTTGATTAAAATAATAAAATACGTGTAACCAACGCGGCAAGCTAGCGTCGAATGAGGAATAACCCTTTATCTTTAACTTATTTTAATAAAACAACTTTATTTTTACCACACAAGTCATGCTTATTATGCTTGTTCATTTCAAGGTCAACTGTATATTTTTTATATATATTTTTTAATTTGTCTATTAGACTTCAACCTTATATGAATTCATCCTTATTTCATGACTTTTATTAGGTATAATTATAAAAATATATAGATATTTTGAATTAATTTTATCTAATCTACTGTTTTTTATTCGCTTGAATAGAAATTGGTTGTAAATTGTTGCCTTATTTTTATGTTTTTGTATAAATATATATTTTTATGAACACAGTTTTTATTTATAAAATATATATATATGGATATTTAAATTATAAAATAAAAGTATAAAATGGCAAATATATATTTTTTTCGTGAACATGAGAGAATATTCGTGTATATGTTTAAAATCGTTAAAGTTAATAATAAAGGTAATCTCGACACATTTTATTACTTTTGCTTATATCTTCCATATATTATTTCCATAATAAAAACTTCACATTTTTATAGTGTTACGTAATGTTTTATATAGATATAAAAATGCAATATAAAACAAGCAGCTATATGCCTAATTTTATATTGCATTTTTATTTATAAAATACAACAATAAAATACTTATTTATAGGTACTAATTTATTTATAAACATATACGTATATAAATGAATATACCAAGTTACGACCTACAATTGAAAATCATTCTAATACTTTTAAAATACTGCAGCTCTTGTATATGTATAAAGTATGCGTAAATATTCATTTTATCATTATTATTATGCTATTGCGTCCATCGATCCCAGATAGCGACGGAATCCATCATTCTAAATACTAATCACCAAGCGTACTTTAATAACATAATAGTTATTGACTATTAAATATATATATTATAAGCAGGACTGATGTATGAATTCACAGAGCACCAATGAAATGTTGCACAACCTTCGCTCCCATGTACCAGGTGATCAAATTTGGAATACCGAAGGCAATGCCGCGAGCTGGTTGAGGGAGAGGTTTCACAGCGTACACGACAGTATGTATGACGCGACAGGCAGTATATACTCGAAACAGGTTAATGGCAACCTCATCAGAGGGGCCGGTTGTCAAATACAGAGCACCCAACAACCAGAATACAGGGATATTTTCAAGGTCATTCAAATGGGCACGTCTAACTCGTTCCACATCTGGATCATCCAGCTTCACAATTCCTTTAGCCGATTTGGCATCCTCTTCGTTTGCAAAAACTTTCTTTTCGTATCGCTTTCTGGCTGTCAGAATTGACATGCATAGGACTTTCACACCTAAAATACCTGAATAAACTATATACGAACGTACCGATGGTTCGATAAATGTCACAGGCACCATCTTAATTTGTAAAATTATGAAATAATAAAAAACAACTAGAGACACGTGAATACAATGTAATAGACAATCTTCAACTGATGTAACATCTACACTGACAGAGTATACAGATATGTATGGATAATGTATGTATGTAGACTATACTGCAGTGCAAAGTGCAGATTCTCGTTTTAAATACTATTAAACGCTAACCACTGCTAAGTTTAACTCACGTTCGTTGATTTTGCCTTTAAATTGTATGCATTTATTTAATTTTACACAATTATAAATACATATTATAAAATGTAGAACATTTAAAATTAAACAAAATTAACCATTATAAAACCTTTATTTTAAATGCCATAAATTATATTAAAATTTTATAAAAAAAGAAACGATACACTACAAGGCAGTTATATAGTACAACACAACTTGAACACCCATGTACCATTTAATAACATACGGAACGAGATACGCCAGAGCGCGCGCCGGCTGTGGCAACGGAACCACCGCGTATACAATGGTGTGAACGATACGGCTGACAGTGTATACTCTGAACAAAAGCGTGGCCCACGCCGCCGCCGGGCCTGTGGTCACGTACAACGCTCCAAGTATCCAGAAAGCAGGGATGTTCTCCAGGTCGTTGAGATGGGCCCGGCGGGTTCGTTCAACTGCCGGATCGTCGAGCTTCACTTTGCCTCTTAGACCTTTAGCGTCCTCTGGATTTGCGAAGACACCACGCGATAACCTCACAACTGCCGTTAGAGTGGACAATGAAAGCAACTTTAGAGCCAAAATGGCGGAATACAGTATATAGGACTGCACTACTGGATTATTTAGCGGTATAATAGACATTTTAAATTATTTTTAGCTTAGTCGAAAAAAAATAAACGAGCTGTCCGGATGACGGCTATTGCGTGAATGTTGAACCTGATAATGTTATTCTCACAACGACCTACAACGTTGAACGTATAACGGCACTATTACGTGTATAAAAGTTATATTGACGCTTGAGTTTTAAGCGGTCCAAATTGGATCTTAACGTTTTACGCGTTGTATTTTTAAATAAAAGTAATTAACATTTTTTTTATACGATAGATCTATTGATTCTACAAATATATACAAAGGTAATTTTTATATAGTATTATTACAATGTAAATTAAATACAGCATATACTTTAGTCTACTAAAGCAAAAATAAAGAATAAATAATTAAAAAAATCATTTACGTTTTTAACATCATTTCGTATTTTGTTGAATAAAAAATATTAAATTTGTATTACATACGAGTTGCTATTATCATTACTTTTTTTTAATATTTTTCTTATTATAATTTTTTCATTGTAATACATTTTTATACGTGTATTTTTATATTATTTTTTGGATACACTATAAAATCCTTCGATCTAATAAAAATAATTATATTAGGGAATTTATTTTCTGTTTTTGCCAAAAAATAGGACGAGAAACAAATGTCACGTAGAGACTGCAGCAAAGTAATCTGTTGGTTGTCAACCACACATATTGAACAGTCCGAAATGTATAGGATTGATAAACGTGTGGTCACGTGATTTTTCAACAAAAATTTTGTTTTTTAAACATATTTAAAGTGTTATTCCACATTCAGGAAAGAAAAATACTACATGTTACTACTACTACATTTTTATTAAGAAAAATCGAACCCGCGCCTCCTGGAAACCGACTAGGTCTGTTTTCAGGACTGTTACCTGGTCGGTTTCCAGGAGGCGCCGGTTCGAGTCCCGTTCGAGTCGTTCAATTTTTTATACGTTTTCTAAATAAAAATGTTGTTTCCGTGTTTACTCCTTTTTTAAACAGTAGAGTAGATACATATTTGTCTCATTCAGTTATATTTCTAAATATTTCTTTTTATGGATTTCACAGAGTAGTTAGTGTTATTCTAAAATTTTAGACAATTTTCTTCCCAATACATTGCATTGCATTGAAAATTTTTAATACGGATTTATATTTATTAAGGATTAATAATAAAATGAAATGAAAAATTAAGCAAAGTACAAACTTAACCAATTTCTGGTAATTTGAGAAGAAAATGTTGCGTTTTACCTATCCTCCTGCCTATGTGTTACATTAAATCAGGAATTCATATTAAAATATTCAAAGTTCATTTTAATTTAAGATATTGTAAGTTTTTTATGCTAATTCATGTAAATGAATTACCATAAAAATAACCTTACATAGACTGATAAAGTGAAATCGACTGATTTTGGGTCCTGGATCCCCACTCGAGGAAATGAAGTATGCTTATATTTTAATTTCTTCGCTCTGGTGTTGAGCCAAAGAGCGGCGTTGGGTTCCGCCACTCAATACGCAACGCCTCCGGAACTTATCCGAAAGTGGGGTACGGAGTGTCTTAACACTAGGTTCCCTCTGCCTACCCTGCTGTGTGCAGCGTGTAGTACAGCGTGAAGCTGAATAAATTTTTTATTTAATTTAATTACGATCTAGCTTTTAAATGGACTTATGAGTAACACCACCACAGCATTTTTCTTTCTTTCTTCTTCTATATTAACCATGTTTCGCTTCTGCATAATTAGCGTCGGCGCACTGTCACGACTGCGACAGGATGGCGCGATGGCGTTTGGTTGATAACATCTAATCTCTATATATATATTCCTTCCAGACATCCTCGAATATAAGAAAATAATATTATTAGAGGAATTTTATTGAGTGGACAAGAAAACGGGAGACTAAAGGGAAACGGGAATAATATGTTACATTTTTGCAATATAAGTATATTGTTTACGTCTGGAGGTATATGAAAGTGTGCGCTACGGTTGCGAGTATAAAATTTGGGATTTAGGACAATACGTTTTTTTTGACAATGTGTTTTTGTAAAATGGAGAAGATAATGTTAAGACATTTAATTAGTACAAGTGACTAGCCTATTTAATAACGCTTGAAAATTAAATAAAAAACATAAATTGATATAACATACTTAAATATTTGCCTTCCCACTAACTTCAACATCTTAACTTATACGTTTCATATCGTGAAGTAAAATATATTTTTGAGCAAAATCACATTTCAAGAACATAATATTTCAATATAAAGTGGTAGTTGCTTGTTAGTAACGAGATACATCATGGCCCCTGTTACGCGTCTCGTAGGGATTCAATATTCGCGCGACATTGCATTTAATATTATCATATATTTTTATTAGGTAATACACTACAACATATTTGTTTTTACAAAAGTAGCTCATTAAAAGAAACAATGTGGAAGTATGTATATAGAAATGTTACGTTTATCAACTATATTAGGTATGAATAAAGATTTCTTAAGGATTATTAAAAAAGGCTATACTTAAGTCCTGAGGTCTAAGCTTGTGGTGGTTTTGGGTTAATCTTAAATTATTATTTCTCATGAAGAGGCCGGTCGTGGCGCAGAGGCACAAAGTGTGACTGTAAAATCGACTGTTTGTGAGTTCGACCCCCATTCGAGGTAGTGAAATATTTATTTACATTTATATTTTCATTTCTTCGTGCTGGTGTCGAGGCAAAGCGCGGCGTTGAGTTCCGCCACTCCGCGCAATGCCTCCAGGATTCGGCGGAAAGTGGGGAATGGAGTGTCTTAGCACGAGGTTCCCTCTGCCTACCCTGTTGTGTGTGGGATACAGCGTGAAGTTGAAAAAAAAAGAAGTTAATTAATGAGCAATTTATCATAATAAGTTATTGCTATTTCTATATTTACTTGATCATTGGGAATTGAAGAAAATTAAATTAACTTTTGTAAAAGTCTCTCTGTGTAAAACGAATTTGTTGTGTAGAATAAATTTAAAATCATGAAACTTATCGTATGTTATCGATTGCTACAATACTCAAATTATATATTTTTTTTTAATTGTCCCTGAAAATAAAATAATTTAAATAATTTAATTAGCTTAAATAATTTTATTTTAGTCTGGTATTAAACCTTACCTTTTACTATTTTAGACTTTTTTCTTTTCATGTCTAATAACCTTTATAATTTGTAACCTTGAACTATTAGTAATCGTAACCGTAGATCTCTGTAATTGAATGCTTCTAGATCTGGTTTTATATGTAATCCATACATTTACTACACATATACTGTTGTATATAAACATAATGTTATAACTGTGTCACAGTAATCGTCTCTATAAAATGTTCTTTATGATATTGACAGTGTAGGTACTTTTATGGTATAGGTGAGAAAAATCTCGGTCTCCATTGCGTTGATAAACATTATAAAATGATTTATATAACTACTTAAGCTGAGTTCCGCCGCTCAATACGCAATACCTCCAGTATTCAGCGGTAAGTGGGGAACAGAGTGTCTTAATATTAACACTAGGTTCACTCTGCTTAACCTGCCATTCTAATTCAAGTTCTTCTTTGTAATATTTTTTTTGTCTAATTTGCCCCTTTCAAGCTTATCTCTCCAAATATGTTTTATATGAAAAATATATTTTTTTTAAGCATAATCAGTTTTAGGAACAATATAAAAGCGATTACATGATTCTCTTATTTGCTTTGATGCCTCATTACTATTTGTATTAATCTACATGTAGATAGTAAATGTACCGTGTAAATAAACTCTGTGGTCTATAATATACAACCTACTTTTACAAAATAATCTGGGCGTGTCGATAACAATGCATATGCTTTTTTCAAATTATTTTGATTTTTTTTTCTAATAAAACATAACACAAGAAGCATTTATAAATAATGCCTAAATACGATGCTGAAATTGTTAAAATTTAAAATTATAGCATCATTAAATTACCTCATTTTTTACAATATGTGAAACTGCATTCAGAATTTTGTATCAAAATAAAACTTCCTCTATGGCGTTAATATAAAATTTATATTTAAAAAAATTACTTCTAAATAACACAATACATAATATAAATTATATTATTTTAAAATATAATAATCTAATTAAACCATAACTTATTATATTTAATATATGGTTAATAGGAAAATATAAATGGTATATACATTTTATATCATTCAATAAAATACATATCGCCCCCGGGTGGGCTCGAACCACCAACCTTTCGGTTAACAGCCGAACGCGCTAGCCGATTGCGCCACGGAGGCACTTGGGCTATAAGTGGAAATAGGCTGTCAGGACTAACAATAACATATTTCTATATAATCTAATATTAACAACTCCAACGCAGTTTCGCGTGCTTTAAATTAACAAAATCAGCTTCATCGCTGTATCCCGTCCACAGCAGGGTAGGCAGAGGGAACCTGGTGTTAAGACACTCTTTTCCCCACTTTCTGCCGAATTCTGGAGGCGTCTTGAGTGGCAGAACTCAACGCCGCGCTTATCCTCGACACCAGAGCGAAAAATGGAAATATAAATTTAAGTATATATTTCATCTCCTCGATCGGGGATCGAACCCATAACCAGTCGGTTTTCCAGTCACACCTCGTGCCACTGCGCCACGACTGGCCTTAAAAATATATTTATATTATGGGCAAATTATACAATTATTTATATAAATTTTACCCTATGTACAAGTAGGTATTGGCTATATTGCTGTAGAGCAGGGGTTCCCAATCTTTTCTTGAGCAGGGACCACTATGGTATAATAAAAATAAATTCATAATTAAACAAAAATTTTGATTTCAAAGTCAAAAATATTAAAATATTTGACATTTTGTATGGGATGTGTGATTTTTTAAGAAAATATTAAAAATAAATTAATTTCAAAGTATATTGGTAAATTTAAATGTCAAAATATTTTATGGTTTACTGAAGAAACAACTTAACTGTTATATTAGCTGCTGCGGACCACTGGTTGGGAACCGTTGCTGTAGAGTTTTCATCGAAATTCGTTTTTGATATAATATACATACACATTTTTTAACTATGGTATTGTATTTGTTTGAATAAAATTTTATGTTATTATATTAATATAGTGATAAATAACTTACTAATTAAATCAGCTCGCACACAGCAGGGTAGGCAGAAGTAATCTAGTGTTAAGACCCTCCATCTCCTACTTTCCGCCGTGTTCTGGAGGCATTGCGTAGTAACATCATATTTCATATTGATCTTGTTTGTTTAATTGTCTATAATAAGATATTCTACAAATAACCGAGCGGGCAGTCATTAATATCACTCGGAATTGTTAGAATTTTGTTTTTGGATCCATATGGTAGATATACGTTTCATACACCATTTAACTTTACGGTAACAATAAAAATAAATGTTTATCTACACCGCAAATGTGATTCAAGATTTCAAAATTTGTAATATAATATTATTTATATTTTAGACTACAGATATAACATAACGCCGATCCTCTTTATCTATTTTATTCACTTCAACTTAGCTTGCGAAACGGAGTGTCTTAACACTAGGTTCCCTCTGCCTACCTGCTATACAGTAGTGGGATACAGCGTGAAGCTGATTTAATGTTTTGACTATCTGTCAATTTTTCACGTTTCACGCAATAATTATAAATCGTTTTGATTAAACTTATAACAAAAAAAAATTATATTATAATAATAATTGTATTTTTCAGATATTTATTTATCAATACTTATTAATTAACTTCATATTTAATATTCTTACACATTGAGGGTAATAAAAACAAAGATAAGAATATATTTCTTTATAATTTTATGTGATTCTCCATTTATTAAACACTAGCGACCCGCTCGCGGCTTCGCCCGCTTAAACCACAGAATTATTTGCTTAAT
>DWAP01000492.1:0-20985 GCA_018230625.1 Heliconius eleuchia
TCGATCCCCATTCGAGGAAATGAATTGTTATTTATTAATATTTTTATTTTATACTCAATGTCTTAAAAAAACGGAGTGTTTTAACTCTAGGTTCAACATATTCACAGCGATAATTTTATGCTCTGCAATATTGAAATACTTCCATATTTGCCCTCTTCGTGGCGTATTTTTAAAGAAAAATAAATGAACTGAACTTATTAAATCTATAATAAGAATACACTAACGTAAAACTAACACTTATTTACACTTAGGTAATTAAATATAAATAAATAAATAAAAGTAAAAGAAGGAAAAAAAGAACAATATCCTCTAAACAGCGCCCTTCTAATTAATACATACAATACGTCATTAACCATGAAACGTGAAATCCGTAATAACACTTAATTTAATTTTTTTTTTTAAATTAAATTAAAAATAATTTTGAAATTAATAATAAAAAATCTAACGTTGTAAGTGTAACAAATGTAAGTACTCGTTACTGTTATAGTTCTTATCTAACGGTGTTAGAGCATAATTTAGAATGTGAAAAATATTCACCAATTACGACTTACTATCATCGCTACCTAAGGATTCCAAATTCGAAATTAAGAGTGCGTGTGAGCGAGATGTCGATATACCTCTCTCTTGTGACGCGAATGATCGCAGACGGACGGAGCGATCGCTTAAAGAGTCAAACAAAAAATGAACGCAAAGTTGTTCTGAAATTGAACGGATCAAATATTATTTTTAGAGATCGGTTCTTTTGTTCAGTTATATAATAAAACACCTCTAACAGTTAACACAAGGTTCCCAGTTTCCTTTTGCTTACCCTGCTATGTACTGGATACGTGAACCTAAAAATAAATATACTTAATGTATATTAAGTAATAGAGATAATAACAGTATTTAACATTAAAAAATAGAACTTATTTAATAAATAAAATTAAATTGCGCCGAAAGTGGAGAACAGAGTGTCTTAACATTACGTTCCCTCTGCTTATCCTAATTTGCGTGGGATACAGCGTGAAGCTAAAAATAAATTAAATTGTAGGAGCGAAACTAAATCCTTAATAAAACTTCAAATAACATTCAGAAAATATGTAATTACACTGTGACATAGAACAACGAGAATACATAGTTTAGCTCACAAGAATAAATTAGTTTAAAAAAATACTCTCTACAGATATCTCAAATGCATTTAAAAGTTGAATTATTAAAATTTTTAAAGGGACTGTTCAATAGTGTACAAGTGTTCCATACATTTATTTCTGTAGAATGTGTTATTATAAAACACAATATTATTGAAAAATTCCCCATCATTTGTCACTTGTACAGGTAGAATATTTAGAACATCCTTCATATTATCACTTCTAACTTTATCACATTCATTGTTAATAACATCAAGATAATTCAAAAAGGATTTATCCCGCAGCTTATTTAGGACAATGCTCCCGCAAGATGCAAAACCAGTCTTCTCGAAACATACCTTAGATAGCATATAAAGAGTGCTAACATTAAAATGAGTTAAAGTATTAAAATTCTTTAGCAAAAGTGACTCCCCTACGTCTATCTCCTTCAGAATACTGAGCAATGATTTAAAACAATTCTTCTCATATACATTGTAACTTTCTTTATATTTATATTCTGGAAGTAACAATATTTTTGAGACTTCACTCTCAAGATTGTTAATATTGCTTACGTGTCCTCTTGACTCTTTTAATAGAATAATCTCTTTGAATTCCTCTTCAGCTAATATTTGTTGATACAATTTGAAAATAGGTACAAAAATGAATTTAGAACTGTTTACTTTTTGTAAAGGTCGTCCATATGTAAATACAATGTCAATTTTGAAGTTTTCATCCCTAGCCATCCACCGGACAGGTTCATTGATCAAAATAAGAGGATTAGACAAAAGTTCTGCTTGTAGAAAAGCATTTAAATTCTTTAATTTCTCTTTCAGTGACATTTTTGAATACAGCTGTCTCTCTGTGTATGAACCGCGATGGTAGCGTGGATTAGTATTTATTTTGTTCTCCTCATGCAGAATCCCCTTTAATATCTCCTGTTCAAACACAATTGGTTTCAAATTATATTTCCATATAAATTCTGATGCAACAATTGCTCTTATTTTCTTCATATCTCTGTGTAGAGCAATGTTTTTCTGCATAAGATATGCTTGGAGATTGTTGTTGATGACCTGACATTGTATCGAACAGAAGTAATAAGCACAATCTTCTACTTGCTTAAGAAATGTTTCTGGGATTGCCTCTAAAGGGAATAGAGCCTTCTTTGAATACATATTTGTCCCATATGTTGACTTAAGTATAGGAATATGTTCATCTAAATTGATATTGCTCTTGTAATCAAGACATACTGCATAAACTTCAGAATTGCCTTGTCTTGATGTAACTGGTTTATATATATTGACTTCATTGAACAGATGATTAATAAGATATAAAAGACTTACAGTAGAATACTCAAAAGTAGTGAAAAGCTTAAAAATCAAAGTACCCCCTGGGCTCAGTGTTTGTAATGCAGTTATAATTTCACAATAATGTAATGGAGATGTCACTTCCTCTTGAGCATCAGGTTTTTGTAAACAATCAATTGATCCATCTGCTGTTACTAACATTACCTGTAAAAAAGAGAAAATTACTTTTTATTAAGAAATATTACTATTATTATAAAATAATACAAATTATAATTATTGAAGGCTGCTTATGTTTTATGCTGCATAGGAAGGAATGAACTCTCAATAATTGTATTTGACTAATTAATTTAAACCAAATAAAAAATTTTATAATTGAGTGTTCAGATACCAGAGTGAAGAAATGAAAATATAAATTTAATTAAATATTTCATCATTTCGAGTGGGAATCAAACCTACAACCAGTTGGTTTTACAGTCACACTCTGTGCCCCTGCACCACAACTGGCCTCTAAACAAAAATAATCATTTAAATTATATCAAAATATCTACCTTTCCAAGATTTTTAGCCCTTTCTATTATAACCTGTGAATTTTCCCAATCCATTAAGTTGCCAGTGTTATCGACACCAAATAGCCAATTATTCAAAGTGTGAAACATAAAGCGGTCATCACTTATCATGTTTGAAGGAGAATTGCCTTCATAATATGGGTTCAGGGTGTTTGCTAACCATTTCCACTGAAAAATATAAGCAACTATTAAAAAAAAACTGCTAGTGTTAAGAAACTGTGTCCACAAGCACCACTCAATTTTTACTACATTGTATGCAAGAACACAGAAATAAAAATAATTTATATGAGCTGTTGTAATGGATTGAACCCATAACCATGGCATTTAGAATCAGATGCTGCCCCATTGCACCACAACTGCTATGTCAATTGATTTTTGATTTTATAATTACCTCCATATTAGGATGGTTTATTTTCAAATAATGATTTAGAGATGTGATAAATGCACCAGGAGCCTCACAAAGATGAAGTGAAACCATTTTTTTGCTAGTGATTGCTTCTTTTGGTACAACATTATATGTACAGGCACATTCATAAAATTTTGTCCAAGCCTGTGTCAAAAATTCAGGGTTTATAAGACATCTTATTTTCCAGCCAACCTCTCCAGCAGGATTACGACGCCGTGTGTGACTACTCCATTCCTCAATACTGAAATCGTTTAGTTGGCTTTTATGAAAATTTAGTTTTGTTTTCTGTGATTCCAAACTTTTAACTTTCCAAGGAGGCGCTGAGAACCAAGAGTCACGGTCAGGTAACTTCCACTCGCTGTTAAATTGAAACTGATATTTTTTATTAAATAAATCGTTTAGCTCATCTTCAAAATCGTCGCTTCTAAAAAATTTTTGTCGCGAATACGAAAATATGTTTTCCGACTTGTGAAACATTTTCTAGACCGCCTACGACGATTGAAAAAAAAACTGCGTTTAACAAATTAAAGACATTAACTACAATAATAAAATAAGGAAACGCAATGTTACTCTAAATATTTCATTATATTAAATAAAATTGTTATTTTTGAAAGCGTAATTCTAAATTACGCATTTTTAACAAAATATGTATTTGTTTACAAAAGATATGCGTTTGCGAATGAAGAAAATACAAACGTCAATAGTCATAGTCAATATTAAGAATTTTAAATGTTGCTTGTGTGAAAATTGGATACATCTCTTTTATAATTGAAGACAAAATATTAAACCTGATGAAGAATGTTTCTTGTTTCCTAAGATTTACAACCTTCCTACATCGTTTTTTTCTCATCTTTATCCTGTATCACACGCATAATAGGTTTGACAAAAAGAACTTATAGTGTTAAAACACTCCGTTTCCATTAACCCTTTACATTAAGGTTTTTTTTTTGGTGAAAAAAATATATGTGATTAAAAAGAAGAAATAAAAGGATACATATTTTTCTTTTAGCGATAGCGTTTTCTTATTTATTGTAAATATATTGTTTTCCAATTGTACATATTTGATCCAGTGAGTTTATATATGATCCGCTATTCGGTAAGGGGTTAAGCCACTTCCGTTCTCCACCATTCGTCGAATTCTATAGACATTGCGTGTGTAGTGACTAAATTTAATACCGTGCTTTACCTTGTAACTAGAGCGGGGAAATGAAAACATTAAATATTTTATTTCCTTGAGAGGGAATCGAACTGTAGCGTTTATCGTGTGACTACACGTATGTGCCCCTGCGCTGCGAATGGCCTTTTTGTTGATTATTACCAGAGGGATAGAATGACAATATAAAATATTTTATTTCCCCGAATGGGAATCAAAGTCACAACTGTTACGCCACACGCTTGTGCCACTGCACCATGATGACCCCATACTATGTGTTATTTATAATAAACTAAATAGGTACTTAAGATATTTCATAGTATTTTACCAATCATAATATTCCTAACACAATCCTTAATTTGCTATAAATGCTGTCGAAACAGTAGTAACTTGGCATGTTTCTATATTCTTCCAAAATGTCGCTTCTATTGACCCTATACAACGAGTATAATAATACTTTTACACTTTTTACTAGGTGGTTATTGTAAATCTCGCTTTAACTTGTACTGCAATATAATATGTTATTTAATATTTAAAGTTGAAATGTGATTTTAAGTCTAAAAATGTTTCCCTTGACCCCTTTTAATTGTGCCATTTTTTTTCATGTCATAGCCACTACAATTGTGAATTGACAGTTGTAGGAACTAATTGTATATATATTGTTTTTTCCTCATCTGTTGTTTGTTCTTGAATTGAAAAGGTATACGTAGCCTTATGCCTTTATAATATTTTGTAACGGAAGGTATTTAAACAAATTAGAAATATTAGGGTGATGGCAGCAATAATGTTTTTCACTTAGGAGACGATACATTTACAAGTGATAATTAACTAACTGCATGACTGTGCATAAAGAAATTCCTATGAAAAGAGCGTGACGATTGACTGAATTGTTTGACTTGATTAGTGACGCAATAGAACTTTTAACGACGACCAGCGGATTTCCACAAAGTATCACTATGAGCTTTGCCCGTCCCGAGCGGAAAGATGATCCTCCTCATTCAAGAATATTTGTTGTTTGCAACAAACAGTTGAGAGAGGATGATTTACTTTCGCGGTTTGAACGTTTTGGAAAAATAGAAGATTTATATATGCCAAAAGACCGTAATTCTGGTGAATCTAAAGGTGTAGCTTATATTAAGTATGATAAGACATCATCAGCAGCAGCTGCAATCAAGGAATTACATTTAAAATTTATTGGTAATGATAATAAACCTATGAAAGTTATGGTTGCAGTTAATAAAAATGAAAGCACACAGAATGAAAATGAAGATAGATATAAGAGACTATTCATTAAGGTACCAAAAGATTCTGCAGAATCTGAAATAAGACTACATTTTTCCAACTTTGGCAATGTTGAATCAGTTTATTTGCAAAAGGATAAAGTAACTGACACTTGCAAAGGTTTTGCTTATGTCCAATATAAAACTTTCTATGAAGCTGCTAAAGCCTATGAAGAATGTCATAAACATTATAAGCCTGTTTTTGCCACACCAAGAGATGACTTAAAAAGAAGTAGAAATAGTTTAGATTTTGATAATATGTTTGTAGGTAAAAATAATTATAACACTAGTGATGGATATGGTCCGCCTGACAATGAATATGATAGGAATGGATTTACAGTAGGTAACTCTGAAGAGTCTAGCACCATCATAGTAAAATGCTCTCCGCAAGTTCCCCAAAAATGTATAGAGCAACTTTTTGATGTCATTCCTGGCCTAATTCAATTTCAATACTCTGTAGATACTTATAATGGTATCTCCAAGGCACAAATAACTTATAAAGATAAAAAATATGCCGATTATGCTATTACAAAATTAAATAACTTTGAATTTCCATCAGGAGAAATTATTTCAGTAAGATCACATAAGCATACTTTGAGCATGGCTGCTAATCACTTATCAAATATTGCAAATAATTTCAAAATCGCAGTAGATTCAGGAACACCTGACCTTAAAGTATTAGCAGATGCCATAGCCAAAGCATCATCTTTGATTAAAGCAGCTTCAGGTCAGATTGACTTAAATGAACCTCAAGACCTCAACTTTTGTAGTGTTACTTTACCTCCAAAAAAACCAATAGTAGATATTAATAGTAGAGTTGCGCGAAGGCTGTTCATCATATGTAAGCCCCAACCTCCACCTGTAGCCACATTATCAGATGTATTCTGTCGTTTTGGAGACCTCATTAATGTATCCACCATACCCAACAAAACTTTTGGGTTTGTTAAATATGCATCTGAGAATGCCGCTCAGGAGGCAATGACCACTTTGGATGGCGCCATCGTAGCTGGTGTAAGATTAAAGGTTTTGGAAGCTGATGAAAAGCCATCAAAACCTAACGAAAAAAGTATCAACAAACTTGAGCCTGGTGAAAATTCTGACTATGATAACGACAGCAAAAGAATGAGATTGAATGACAAAGACTAACTTTTCAGTCATTTTTTCGACTCTACTTTGATATGAGCAGGACTCAAGTTGATGACATTTGTAATTGTTTGATATGACATTAAGATTGCTGAACTAATACAATACAATTTTCTTTTTCTGGTTGTATATTTTTCTTTATATTGTCACTGTTTGTTTCTTATTATTCTTTTCTCAACTTCCGTTATGCATTTGATAATGATATATTTATAAAGTCTTTCTATATATTTATTAATATTTAGTAAGTAATTTAAATAAAAATACAAACTGAGTTGGCTTATTTATTTTATTACATTGTTTGCAATTTACAAAAGTGTAATTGATATATTATAAAGGTTTTATTTCACCATTAATGTTTAGCATTTTTACCAATTCTAAAGTAAATAATTGTAATTCTAAAGTAAAAGTATATTATTACAATCAGATACAAAATTTATAGTAAAAAAAAAGTGAAGCCAGTCGTGGCGCAGGGGCACAAAGTGTGACAGTTAAACTGATTGGTTGTGGGTTTGACTCAAGGAGGTGATTTAAGTTGTGTTGTTGATGCATGTTCTGCCTCCAGAATTCAGCAGAAAGTGAGGAATGGAGTATCTTACATTGGGCTCCCTCTGCCTACCCTACATGATGCAGCGTGAAGCTGATTTATTCATTTTATTTAAAAAACAAGAAATGACATATTGTAGCCAATAAATGACTATTATTATTAACATTAGTAATTAATGTTAAAGAATAACAGTTGATATAAGTCACAAGAAAAATTGTAATCATAATTTGAATAACATAAAATTAATGAGATCAACATAAAATAAAGAATTAAAAAGTTTTACAATGTTACATCTTAGAATACAGTTTTTACATCTTAGAATAAACTTAACAACTAGGAGATTAAATATTACAAAATTTCAATATATTTTGTAAAAGTTAATATTTTGAAAGATGATGACATCCAAACGTTGACCCCATATACAACAATTCATTCACACAAATCCTTCACTATTGAAAATAAAGAACTTTATATATATTTAAACTTAGATTTACTGACCTCCAAGTTCAAATAGCCACAATAAACATGATCTATAAAAATACATAATTTACTGTGGATCTTTCATATGATGGTGTATTCTTATTTAAGAATAGATTTTGCAGACCCTGCTATTTAGTGGAGTATGTATTAGTCTCAATACATTCTGTTCTCTGCTCACTAAAATCCTGGACATTTTGTTTTGTGATGAATCTCAATATCACATATAGACAAGTAAGGATCATCATTCTACAAATATTTATTACTTAAATCAATATTTTTAAGAGCATACTTATTAACACATTGTAACAACAGAAAAAATATTAAAACTACGATGTATATTAAGAATGCACTTAATTATTTTTTATTTTTTAATAAATATGAAAGTTCATTAGTGCTCAATAATATTTTGTTAATGAGGTCTTCATATACTACAACTTTATCGTCTTGCTCAGTTAATACCCAATTTTCATTATGTTCACTCAGTGTCGTCTTAGCTTGCACCATCTAAAAGAAATAATTAAGAAATTTTTAGATCATATATTTTCATATACATATATATATATAAATATTGAATGAACCTTAAAAAAAAATTAATGAAAATTGTACCATTTTCTATCCTGCAGGAACCTATTGTTAAGACATTTCATCAATTATCTACCCAAATTTCGATAAATTACAAGTTGAGTGGTGAAATTTAATACTATTTTATTTATGAGAATATAAAACAATTAAAATAGCCGGATTTAAAGCTGTGCCTCTTAGAAACCACCCAAGTGCTCTGACCACTGATCTATATCATCAAGCTATGTCGCAACTCTTATACACTTGTTACAGCTTATTTATGTTCTTAGCATCTCTTTAGGTATGATAGTTTAGCAAAAGAGAATGCTATTTGTTTAGAAAATATATTTAATATTTTTTTAAACGTTATTACACACTTATGTAGGAAAACTACATATTTAGGAAACAAATATTATATGAGCAAGCAAAGTGGTTTGTGCATAGGTACATATTGTCAAATAATAATATGATCACAATTAATTAGGCTTAGGTTATCACCTGTGTAAACATGTTGATATCTTTACATAGTACATCCATTTTAGCTTCCAAATCCATATTTCTCTTGTCACCATTGGTTTTAGCTGATTTTATATTTGCTATGCGTTTTCCAAACTGATCCAAACTTGAAGCACATTCTTCCCAATTGATGTGATCAATTTTCTTTTGAGCTATTTCCTGTTGAGGCTTCAGAGTGGTTATATTATTTTTTATGCTTTCAGCGTACTTTTTCATATCAGCAATCATACTATCTAAATCTACGTCCACAGTATTTTGAGACATATCCGGCAATAACAAATTAGGCGTCGGTGTAACTAGAAACTGCGATATATCTTCATGTCTGAGACCCTTAATCTGTTGTGGTTTACTAGCTTGTTGTTGCTGAGGAATAGTATTCATCATTGTAAATATTTCAGCCATCACCTTCTTTGAGTCTTGTAATTCTGCGAACAAGTTGCTCGTTAATTCTTCAAGTTCATCCAATTTGGACGTTAGTAAGTAGTGTGAAAACGTATCACTATTCTTTTTGTCGTTCCCGCTCATTTCAATAGGAAGATACTGATAAATTTTTCAATAAAGTAATAAATATTCGCGAATACAAATTATAAATACAGTTTATACTGTAGATATTAGACAGCGCCGAAAATTATTGATATTTAATAATAAGTTCAACGGACACTAGGGATGTACCGAACACTCGAACAGTTACCGGTACCGTAAGGTAAAGATATAAATTTATTGCTATCGTTGATATGATACAAATAAATATTTTAAACCAAACCTACATTCTATGCTGTACGCTGGAAATATATATTTGTTTACTAAGGATAACAAGATATAAGAGAACTAAACTAATAAGGTATATTATGTGTAATCTTAAGTCTAAAAAATCCGTGTAATTGTATTTCTTTTTTTGTATTATGTATGATGTGATGAGAGTTTTCAGTGGCTGTAACCCAAAGTATTTGGTACCGTAGGACGAGTACGGATACCGGTCTTGACCGTATTGTATTTGTCCTCATTAATGTTATCTCTAATCTGTTGTTGTAAATGTCATAAATGATTAACGTTTGTCAAAATTCGAAAATATTTACATTATAATTTTGCACGTGTTTTTCGTATTATATTTACGTTAATAATTAATATTCCAATACTTATTCCAATAATCGAAATCTCTTCTGAAAATAATTTTAATACAATTCATATTATTACAACATGGTTAGAAAACTAAAATTTCACGAACAAAAACTTCTCAAAAAAGTAGATTTTATATCATGGAAAGTGGATAATAATTTACAAGAAGTGAAGGTTATGAAGAAATATCATATACAAAAGCGTGAAGATTATACAAAGTAATATTACAATACATCTAGGTTTTGTTATTTGTATTTATAGGTTATTTATTTAAAAATTGTTAGTGCTTATTTTTTCTTTTTTATTTAATAGATACAATAAAATATCAAGAGAAATTCGCGAACTAGCAAATAAAATAAAAGATTTGGATGCAAGTGCAGAGTTTAGGACGGAATCAAGTGCACAATTGTTAGAAAAATTATATCAAATGGGTATTATTCCAACAAGATGGGATTTAGTTCTTGCTACCAATGTATCAGCAAGTTCTTTTTGTAGGAGAAGACTACCTGTTGTTATGGTTCGACGTATGTATTAAATGTTATGTACATTTTGTTTCTTTTAGAAATGTGAAAATGTTTAACTAATTATTTGCTTTCTACTTCACATTTTCTATTTTAAAGTAATAATTCTCTGCTTTCCTGTTATGTTTGAGGCATTGTGTTTAAAGAGATCTCTATAATGTGTACAGTATTAAGTTGGACATGTCCAGTTACATATTCAATTAAAAAAATCTATAATAATAATGGAAGGTTTTGTGTTACAATAGGACAGCATTTTATTGTAAATATATTGGTAGTGGGTTTGATTTCCACTTGGAGGAATAAACTATTTGTATCATTCAATATATTTAATTTAATCAATTCATCTGACATACTGCATCTCAAATTCCAACATAAATAAAGTGGAGTGACTGAACACTAGTCTCTATTCCTAACATAAAGCCTTTGTTTACTACTTATTTTACAGAATAATGAATTTTTTTTTTGTATGAATTTTCTGTCTTCAGCCACTCTCATCCATGGCTTCCCAGCCACCTTGACAAAATCATCTTTCCATTATCATACTGGTTGACCTCTATTCCTTTTCCCATCTCGTGGGTATCATTCTGTTGTTGTTTTGGTCCAATTATCAATTTTATCTCTGATCATGTGCCCTGTCCATTTCCATTTTAATCTTTTTGTATATTTTATAATAGTTTAATTTTAGTCTCTTTTACCTGCTATAATATTTTAACATTACAGAAAAAATGTCAGAAACAGTGAAAGAAGCAACAAAATTTATAGAACAAGGGCATGTGAGAGTTGGCCCAGAAGTGGTGAAAGACCCTGCATTTTTAGTCACAAGATCTCTAGAGGATTTTGTTACTTGGGTTGATGGATCTGCTATCAGGAAACATGTTCTAGAATACAATGAAATGGTTTGTTTATTTGTTTTTTTAATTTGTTCCTAAATCCAAAATATTAAGATAACCATTGTATTTGAAAGCCAGTTTGATTAGTTTTAGTTTGTTTCAAAGTAGCATGACCATACCATAAGTACCATGGCATAGTCATGCCAGTAAGATTATACCGAGATGAAAGTCTGATCATTGTTTTTTCTTTTACATAATAATTTTTTTACATCCATAACATATAACTTTTTATGCTATTTAAAAATATGGTACTTCACAATTACTATTAAATAAAACTGTACAATTTTTAATGTGTTAATCATTGTTTTAGAGGGATGACTTCGAAATGCTCTAAAAGATGATAAAAGAAGTACATCTTAAGAAGGAAAAACTTAAGCTGAAATGTATTGCAACTAAACACATTTGCTCAGAAACGCTGAAAAGGATAGAATATGTGTGCTATATAAATATAAAAAAATTAAATAAGCAATTTAATAAGATTTAACATTTAATTACAAAGAAAAAATGTATAATTAGTTTAATTTTATAAAGCTATTCCTATAAATAACTGATTATCCTTTTTATCTAACTTTAGTAAGTCAGACACTTGTTTACAAATTTTTTTAGGGTTCCGTACTTTTAAAAAAAGGAACCCTTATATGATCACTTTCTTGTTCATCTGGTCTGTTAGTCAAGAGCCTTTATCTCAGGATCGTTTGGAGATATAGAGTTGAAATTCAAACCAAATACTCAAATCTACGGCTCTATGTTTCCGTATTTTCCGTATATTAAAAAAAATATGGTTGTTTATATCGCAAAAAACACATTTCGCTAAATAAATAATTTAATAGGATACTTTTGGTTGGCCTAAAATTATGATATTTTCACAACTAGCATATACAGGTAGTTAAGAAAAAAATTTGAAAATTATAGATTTGTGGTTAACACACTTAACAACTCAAACTTTTTTTTTAAATATAATCGACTATTATATTTGTATATTACCTTAACATAGCTTTTTATATTGATAAAAAAAATATTATGACTAAAATATAAAAATCATGATGATTCAAAAAGAAATCCAAAAAAAATAATGATTTATATTGTACGTGATTTATATTGTTAAAGTAAATATTATATATATGAACCTAACTGTTCAGCCAATCAACATGCATTGCACCAAATTCTAGAAATGCTTCTAGAATACGGTGGGGTGTCTTAACACTAGGTCCTATCCTGTTTAACCTGCTATGTGTAGAAAGCTATGAAAAAAAAAGTTTACTAACTATATACAATATACATGTATATGAAATCATAAATAGAAATTGCACTCATAACATTCATATCACATAGGTTGCATATTCTGGACCCTACATTCCAACATGTTAGCAATTTTCATTAGAGCCTCGGCCTGTTTGTCTGCAGCCTCAGCCAGTTTCTTCATAGCTTCAGCCTGTATTAATGCAGCATCTGCATTTTTAGCTGAAACCAAAGCTCTTTGTTCCTCGGCTTTAGCTCGTGATAGATCAGCATCTGTGCGTTTCTTTTCTATTTCTATCAACCATTTCGGATATATACCTGGAAAGATTTTTTTTATAACAATTAATATTTTCGTATTGAGACTTTTGTGGTTCAGTGAATCAGTGTGCGACAGTAATGGCGATGGTTGTGGATCATCATGAGGAGAACAAACTGTTTTCATTTGCTAACTAATACAAGATTAGGCGACGCACGATGACGACGCTATACGCAATTAGATCAGTCATTCAACACCGACGGACTGAACGCATAGAAGTGATTGGAACTAATGCAGACATTAAATTCTATCTGTTAAATTAAATAGAAAAATAAAATTAAATAAATAATTTAATTAGCTTGCGACCGTAAACGCGACTGCTTGTGGATTCGATTTCTACTTAAGGAAACTAAATAATTCATAACTTTATTTTCTTCTTCATCACCAGTTCCGCCATTCAACACTCAATTCCAACATAACTCGGCGGAAAGAGGGAAACGGAAGTATTGTAATGGGAACAGACTGTTTTACCACCTTGTTATGTGCAGGAAAAAATGTGAAGTGAACATTTGGGTTCAATTACTACTAGGCAGAAATAAAAAGAATTATCAAATCGCGCAAGTGTTGGAACTCAACCCCACACTATCTTGCCATAGCAGGAAAACAATAATAATTAAATTTAATTACAAATACAGTAAGCAGGACAAAGACTTACTTTGTATAACAGGTGCATCTGAATCACCGTCAGAGTCATTCTGAAATTCTTCATTTGATTCGTCGCTCATTATGCTTTCTCTGCCATCTAAAATATTTTATTTTCTTTTTTTTTAATTTGGAAAAAAATATTACCAAATAAATGAACTCAGGCAAACATAAAAAAGAATAGTTACATTTATGTTAACCCATAATAACAAAACCACAGTCAAGTGCAAGTCAGTCAAGTGGCAACCGAGGGTTCCACACCTGATATGAATCCATACATTATATAGATCAATGTGAACATGACTTAAAGTTGCGGAACTTATATTTAAGTGTGTATGCAAGTGTGTATGTATAAAATGAACCACAAATATAAGTTTGTAAGGATTTTTTCTATCATATAAAAATAAATTTATTATTTTTTTGTTTGCCTTTGTATTTTAAGTTCTCACTTCTTGCCAAATTTTATAACTATAGATCCACGTTAATAATCTATAGGTTTTTAATATATGGTCAATTTTATACAAAACACTGGTATCTATAAATGAAATTTAAAACATCTATTAATAACTATATATATATATATATATATATATATATATTAAATTACCCGAATGCCTTTCACTACAATCACTTTGATTATGGTATTCATTTTCATTTTCATGGTAGGATTCCAGTTTTACAACTGGTAGGCTTTCTTTCTGCAATAAGAAAAGAAACAGATTTATATTATACCTACCAAAAGGATGATGTTAAGAAGAAAATAATACATTTTATTTTAAAAATTATTATAGTATCTGAATGTAAATATGAGTTTGATTAACACTCAGGGACATAAATTATTTTCATTTTGAGTTTGGGCACTCAACACATAATTGGGTGGTGCATTAGTGCCTTAACACTTAATTCATTCTGCCTACAGTATGTAAGATAAAAAAAAACAATTGAAATATGTTGTATACAATATCATCCGTTATACAAGCGTATAAAAATTTCGACGTAGCTCGATAAGAATGTATGGCTTAGTGGTTAGAGCGCCTGGTTGGTTTCCAGGAAGTGCGGGTTCGAGTCCTGCTATGTTCAAATTTTAATACGTTTTCTAAATAAGTATTTTTCTTTCCCTTAGGAACTTATATGGGATAACACTTTAAAAATGTTTAAAAAAAATTTAAAATATACTTACAGAACTTATACCACTGAAAGGATCAACAGACACTTTAGATATCTTACGTTCAAAGTGGGGTCCAAGTATTATCAATGCTCTCTTTTCCAATCTTGATAATGGCTTAATGTTATGCTTTGATAAACTAGGCCTTTTTCGTTTTTTCAGAATGTTAACCTTATTTTTCAGTTTATTCTTAAAATCACTCCAGTACTAAAATAAAAGAGCTTGTAGAATAATTATAAAAAATATAAAGGTATTTTTATTTGCTTATTATTTTAAAATATTCGTGATATCAATTTTTTGTTTATTTATTAAAAAAAATGTAAACAAACCTTACTCCAGCCATCAGATGTTTTCTTGGTGCCATATTTCGAGTTGTTTAATATTTTAGTTAACTCATTCCATAAGGTTTTAGATGTATGACGAGCTTCTAAGGAACGTAAACTGCCCGATGCGAATTCTATATGTTGTCCCATAAAGTCGATCATCTGTTTAACTTGTTCGTAGGACACATGACGGGAGCTATTTTCAATATCGGTCATCCTGGCTAAGGCATATAAATATTTAAATATATATTAAAAAAGCAGATATATGTCTACTAAGTAATATTTAGTTAGTTATTTCTTTTCAAATACAATGATACGTATGTTTTTCTTATTTGGATGAAGATAAACCGCGATCAAATATAAACAATAACATTGGCAATCAATATTCTGTCAAAGTGTCAATGTCAATTGTCATTTTATAAGTGATGTATGCAACAGGCATTGTCAATTTATCTATTATTTATTTACAGAATAACAAAAAAAGTAGTGCCAAATTATTTCCAAATCATTATCTTATTAAAATAACATTTTAATGAAACAATTTCAAAGTAAATTCATTATTTACAAGTCTAATTACTTCAAATTAAAACGTACCGGTACGGTACTTGTGGATTGCAAGATGTTTTACAAGTAATTTATAAAATAAATTACTAAATATTTTTATATTAATATAGTTTTACTATTATTCCCAATGTTTATTTATATTTTGACACATTTTCAAGATAAGAGCGTATTTACTTATTAACCTTCAGTAACATTTTTTTATCATAGAATGGCAACAAACAACGTATATCTATCTGCGCGAGTGTGCGCGGAGAAAATTAAGAAAAAATAAAAAAGAAAAGAAATGGCAGTTACTAGAGAGAAAGAAAATTGTTCAAGAAAAATTAATGGAAATATACCTGCGCTATCTCTCAACAGTGATAATATGTCGACATCTACAGACAGTGACGACGTAGCGGACCCTACATACGAAATAAGAAACATTCAAAGTATTATAAATGTGACCCGTGAAAACATTGACGCTTTAAATGCTAAGTTCGCTGGTTTGCAGCATCCTCCGCCGTTGTATCTTTCAGAATATCAAGAATTAACCGCTAAGTTACATCATTTAGAGCTTAGGGAACAGTCTTTGCGGGACTTGTTGCAGTGTGACTCGCCGGATAGGAGCGAGGAGTATTCTTGGCAAGATGACTCGAAAAAGTACGATACTCTCACGCGGCAGCCCAAGGTGTTCCTTAGAGCTCACCTGCCGAACCAACAGCGCACTAGCGTTCAAGTTAAAGAAGGAGTTACTTTAAGAGAAGCACTCATGAAGGCGCTGAAGCTACGTAATTTGACTTGTGAAATGTGCGAAGTGGTTAGGACAGGCAATAACCAAGTGATTTCGTGGGACGTCGACATTACTTTGATTGACGCTGAAGAGGTCAGTGCTTATATTTTATTTCTACATAATAAAGGTAAGAGAGTTCACATATTGTTGCAATACAATAACCTTAACATAACTACTGTCACTCATATATTAGTGAGTTAAAAGTATTGTTGTAATAACTTAAAACATACCTTATTTATATTATTTATAATGTCATAATTAAAAAATATGTGTAAAAATTATATTTACATAATAATACATATTTTTTACATATAATATAATTTACATATACATACTTTTCCATAAATATTTAGTTATAGACATTTAATTAAAAATAGAGGACTAGATGTTTTTAAGTTGATTCAATGATTATTTAATTTGTATATTATATATTATATTTTTTACTAAGAAATTAGAAATACAAATTATGAAAAATAAAATATTTAATATCATGTTATTTTTTAGAATATTATTTTTATTTATATGAAAATGTATTTATAATATATCTATAAAATACACTAAGCAACAAGTAATTAATTGTGTTAGTTTTTGTTACAAAATATTTTTAATTAAGTTTTTTTTTATATAATTTTCTATTTTATGCTTGTTATCTATCATTAATATGTCCTTATTATTTACATAAGCTATTACATGCCCACATTATCAAATGAAAATAACCAAGAGTGGGAGGTAACTGACCACATGTACAGTGGGTTACATTTAAACTATTAACATGACTTACAACAACAAAAAAAATTAACACAGTAGTTTCTGTGACCAGGGAGTTCAAACAAACAAACTTTTTAGCATTATAATGTTAGTACAGATTGTTATCTATTCAAATTCTAGGTGACAGTAAGAATTCTAGACAAGCTGCCTATAATGTCTCACATGTCGCACCAGTTCACTCGGAAAACATTTTTCACACTAGCCTTCTGTGAGTGTTGTAGAAGGCTGCTCTTCAATGGGTTCTATTGTTCCCAATGCAACTTCAAATTCCATCAGAGATGTGCGGACAAAGTGCCTAGTATATGTCATCAGGTAATATTTTCATTTTTCAGTATATATTTCTTTTATTATTTAATAAAAATAATCAAAAATGTGGTGATCTTATTCCCATTTGAGAAACAATTTAATTTTTTTTTTTTTACCTAATGCAGCAAAAATAACTAGGGGATTGAGTTTTGTCGTTCAATATATAATATAGTATATTTGTTAGAGAGCCAAGACTCATATTTGCTTTATAGCAGAAATTGTAAAGGTCTAAAAAAATGTGTTAAATTTTAAATTAAGATTGCCAATTCAGATTTCTTTCAATTGATTCTGTATCTATATATCTTACACAAAAATAGTTGTTATCATTATATATCTTTGAATTGTCTAAACCCTAATGTACCATAAAGTAATTCATATTCTAAAAATTATATTATAAACACAACATGCATGCACAAGCATGTGACTTTAAATGCGACTGGTTGTGGGTTTCATTCCCTCATGAGGAACTTCAGTTCAGTTCCTCATATTTAATATTTTTATTTTCTCGCTCTGGTAAAGAGGCAAAGTGAGGCGTTTTGTTCTGTCACTTATCAGGCAATGTCTCCAGAATTTCGCGAAAAACGGAAAGGAAGTGTCTTAATAGTAGAATCCCAAGTTTCCTCTGCCTACCCTGCTATGTTCAAGGCGTGAAAAAATGTTTAGTCATATATTTTGAGTAGTTACTTTTAATGATTATTTAATTTATCAATTATATTTTTATAGGTTCGAATGACGGACAAATACTATGCAGCGTTATTAGCTAAGAATCCCGAAACACAAGCCGGTATACTCTATTTGCCTTCGCATTTCAGCTATCATCAAAATAAGTAAGTACGAAAGAGAATATATTTCTTTGTTAGAAGATGCTAGTGTACAGTGGGACATTATAAATTTTTTTTTATCAGAGATGGTTATGGATTCGATTTCTAACTTGGGAATTATATTTTTTTATTTCTGTGCTTATGTAAGTTGAGGCATTGGTCTCGCTACGTTTTATACAATATACATGTGGAAGCGTCAGCGCTCCTTTAACGGAAACAGAATATAGGGTAAAATATTTTAAACCCATACCTAAAGAAATTAATCAAGATACCTTAACAGTTTAGACATAGGATTTTTTTTCATTTCGCGATGTTTATCTATGCCTGTATTTCGTATGACGCTTAAACACAATTACTACAAAAATGCTATTAAAGGTTAAACGACTTTGAACTTTGCCGCCAATACCTACGATTCGATTTCGGAATGAGGCGTATGCGGCGGTTTCCCTTTGATAGGTTTATGTGTGTGTGCGTCGTTCTAGACAAATGGCGTTTTATTTTACAACGATAATTTTATTATTTATTTTGTTTGAAAAAAATATGTTTTAATGTTTAGGATTTTTTTTGTATTAGGCTTTTATAGAGTAGTTAAAACAGTGGTTCTGTACTGTGGTCATTTAAAGTGGTGCTCACAAAAACACTGTATATAAGAAATCGGTGATTCCCCGCCACACGTGAGATATAGTAAAGTAAAGTTAATTTTATTTAAATTAGCTCTTTATTCAGATTACCTCCATTTAGATATATCTACCTCCCAACCAATTTCATTTTATACTGTATTTTAATTATACACATCCAGGTCTGTCTCTCCCGCAAAGAAGATGGAGGAGTTTGATGTTAACTGGTGAATATTGTACCTTTAACATTCAAACATTATTTTAATTTTTTTATTTCTTTATATCGGTTGTTTTAAGAAAGATAACTTGTTGAATGAAATGCTGATATATATTTTAAAATTATGTATTTTTTTTACGCATTTGGTGAAAACTTGCATAACTTATGTATTTTAGACAAAATGTGACAATTATAGCAATAGCTCTTAGTATTTTGCATTCCTCTTCATCAACTTTTAGTATGAGCAATTACCTGCTCAACGGTGAGCGTCATTTTGTTAAAGTAAAGTTTTTAAATAACATATTAATATATGGATAAAAAAAGACAAGAGGCCAGTTGTGGTGCACGGGTAAGCGTGCGACTGTAAACGTGGCACGTGTTGTGTTGTTCGATGCCCACTCGAGGAAATGAAATATTTTATATTAACATTTCCCCGCCCTGGAAATAGGGCCAAGCGCTGTTTTGAATGCTACTTAATACGCTATGTCTACAGAATTCGGAGGAAAAATTGGTAATGCAAATGTTTTAATATTAGGTTCCCAGGTTCCCCCTGCCTTTTTTGTTGTGTGTAGGATACAGCGTGAAGCCATAAATAAATATGTATAAAATAAGTGAAAATAAACACCTTTCAGGCAACAACACCCTAGGTCCCTGAACCAACAGGACAGATCGAACTCAGCGCCAAATGTGTGCATCAATATGGTACAACGGCCAATGACATTAGCGGAACATCAAAGAAAGCAAAATCAGGTAAGTCAGTTTTTAATTATACTAATATTTATTGTTAATCATAAATACTTGAGGGTTTCGTAGGTGACGCGTGTGGGTTCTATAATCTCTCGGGGAAATAAATTAATTTCCTCGCAAAGTACATCGCAGCGTTGAATTCCGCCACTCAACATGCAATATATCAAAATTGATACTTACGTCGTGGGTAATAGAGTTTCTACTAAATGTAAAATTTTTGATATTCCAACTTTCCAACAGACAAGCCAAATTTTATCCAAATCGTTCGAGTAGTTTCTGAGATACGAATATCACTGCATTTCTGGAAAGGACATATACAATATGAGTACGTACTACGTAATTAAAGGTTAAAAAAAGTTACTTACACACTTATTGCCTAATTTTGTATATCAATGAAAATAAAACAAACATATATTTTGTACACACGCTGTATATTAATCCGTTTTCGGTAATTACATATTTCTTAATTATGCATATGGCCACGTCAATCTGGATTAAAATTTCTAATTATTTAATATTATATCCGTTACCAGAACCAAATTCAAAATGCTTGATATCTATCTCTAATAACTATGAAAACCTTAGTACGTCACCAGTGTGCGTTTGTATTTATTATATTTTTTTCTTTTTTAGTGTAACAATTCACCACAGTCGTCCAATTACTTGGGTTCCGGCAGACACAATAAGGATGATAAGGATAAAGGCGATCAGCAGAGTCAAAGTACACAGGTAAATTAATAATTTCAATTTTAATATAATATATATTATGTGAGGCCAGTCGCGGTGCAACGGCACGAAGTGTGATTGTAAAACCGACTGGTTGTCGGTTCGATCCTCACTCGAGGAGATAAAATATTTACTTAAATTTATATTTCCAATTCTTCGCTCTGGTGTCGAGGCTAAGC
>DWAP01000493.1:0-20969 GCA_018230625.1 Heliconius eleuchia
GTGTGGCCATATGCCAAGCACCGGGAGCACTGCACTAGGGGCGACTGGTCGAAGACCTTGACCCTCTGCAGGTCCACTCGTAGACCTCCTAGTTCTGTCGCTCTTCTCCATATGATGGGGGAGACCGACAGCACCAGGCGGCTCGTGTGGGGGTTCCTGGCTTTTTTGCGGAACCTGAACCTGGACCCTGTCGTCCTCCTCGTCGATGCCGTCAAAAACCTCCCGATTTTGTCTCCTGAGAGCCGTGAGTATCTCCTCTTCTGAGTTTACATTTAAGAGGTCTCTCAGGACAATCATTGGGTCTCGGTTTTTGACCTCCTCGACGCGGAGTCGACCGGCCTCCAGTCTCTCTCTGGCTTTGTCCCTGTCCTCCAGCGTCGGGCAGCCGAGAACTATTTTTGCGTCCTTTGCTTTTCGGACCCTCTCCACCTTGATCCATCCCTCTTTTGCGTCCACCACCTCGCGGACTCGCTCCAGGACCTCCTCCCCTGTCTCCAGTACATCCTCCGAAGAAACGATGATGGAGTGCAGGGCAGGTTTTACCGGTTTCGACTTGGGCGCAATTGCGGCGATGCTTGCATATGAAGAGGGTGGATTTTCGAGCATGGTGGTATTTTTATCGAGCGCCATCTTTAACTCCCGCATTTGTTCGGCGTTCTCCGCTAACAGCCTCGAGTGCTCCTCGATTTTGCGAGCAAACACCCCCTCCTGCTCCTTGCACTCGGGCTGTTTTTTAGGCGGCTCCTTTGGCGCCCCTTTTCCATTTAGCTCGTTTAGCTCGTCCTCGAGCTTCTTCACGAGAGCATATAATCTCTCAAGAGCCTCTGTGACGCCGTTCTTTATATTTTTAAGGTGGATTTTGGCGCTCGTCAGACACGCCTTTGCCTCTGAGGTCCAGCTGAGGTAGGTCTTCTCCTGGTCCTCAGCTGTCTCGTTTTCGCATGTCGTCGGGCTAACCGACGACTCAGCCTTCCTGACCGCCCTGCCCTTTTGAGTGTGGATCTTGTTTTTATGGGGGCGAGATAGAGCGGTCAGGGAATTTAAAGCGCGGTGTTTAGTTTCGCCACTCAACACGCAGAGCCACGAAAATATGGCGGAGTTGGGAACGTAGTGTTTTAACACTAAGTTCCCTCTGCCTAACTTGCTATATACGAGATACAGTGTGATAAAAAAGAATATAAATTTTATTACTACATATTAAATTACCTCTTAACCTAAATAAATCACTGCTTTTAAGTATTTTTTCTAATTAAATGGATAAAAACACTTGGTATAAAGAAAAAGGATACTGTATAAGTGGCTTCCTTCGTAGTGGTGGGTAAATATTGGCCATCTCTCTTTTACACTTTTCTTTTGTTTGTCTTAAATCTTATTAGGTCAGAGATCTTAAATGATTCTGTCGCTGGTTTTAAAAGAAGCATTTTGCTAAAGGAAAATGTATGTTATACAATATTTTTACATAGTAAAACAATGTCTTATTCCTAGGATTTACGAGTTACCAAGCGAGCAATTGATAGTGAATTTTAGATTATTCTATTGATTTTAGTTTATCATGTTCGTATATAAAAAATATAAAAAATCAAAAAATATAAGAATTTGTATATTTTTATATACAAATGCTTATATAAAATGTCTTAACACTTTCCACCTGCCTACCTTACTGTGTGTGGAATACAGTGTAAAGCTGATATTTTAAACTCAAACTTTAAAATGCTTTCATGCAAAGCTGCCGAACTTCAGGTACAACAATGTTGATAGGACAGGTATATGTAGAAATATTTCATCGTCAGACCGAAAGCTACAAGCTAAGTAGTTACTAAAAAAATCATATATAAATGATATATTCCCCGCACACTCCCAAAACATTCATATTATATGTCCTGGATTAATGTCACACAGATTACAGTGCATGATTTATGCTATTTGACAAAAACGGTACGCTTGTATATCGAGATAGGGCTCGAGCCACTCTTGTAAATGTAAACCGTTCTAGATGTTAGATTTGGGAGTAGCTTTTTAAATTAACTTTTTTAATTATTTTTTTTTATATTACTTAGCGGACGTGTGACCAGTAGCACATCAAGGCTTTGGATTTACTTAGGTTTTATGTAAATGTTATGTTTTTATTTAGAGAAGTAACTAAACAGTAAGTAAGTTCTTTTCGGTAATGTAGAGATGGTGAGTTCCGGTAATAAGAAAACAGTAGTATGTAACTTCTTATTTTGAATAAAACATTTGACTTTGACTTTAATATTTTACATTTTCTCGTTCTCCTAACTAGACAATACCCGGCGTTGTGTTCCGTCAATCAACACGCAATATCTATAAAATTCACGCAATGTTTCAAAAAATGTGAGAAGGTAAAAAAAAAATTTCTAAATACACTGAAAAAATATATCTATTAAAAAAAATCAATTAGTGAAAAAAATGATACAGATAAATTGAAATAAAATACGTTTGTTTGAAATCCAGAATTGTAATGTATAAACTGGGCTCAGGACGGATTAATTCGGATAATAAAAATGCACGTGTAATCTGCTTTTTATAATAGTCATACGAGTCCCGATGACTCCGTCCGGGATTGTGGGTAAATGATGATTTTTATATGGGCTGTATTTATATGGGTATTTTTAAATCACTGGCTGTACAATGGGTAATGAGTAAATAAATATAGGTGGGTACTAAGTGGGTACTTATATATGAATGTATGTATGTGCATCACATACATACATATGTATGTAATAGAAGTATGATACATTGTTATTTAATAGTTAATATAAACTTTTGTGTGCGTATATTTTATAAACTAATATAAGGACTTCTTTAATAATTATCCCCACAAGGTGCCATTCGAGCAAAGATACCAGGTGGTAATCGAAATTTTTTGTAATGTTCAATCCGGTTCCTTTTTTAGACACTTTCGTTCTTCACATTCTGCTGAATTCTGGAGGATTTACATATTGAGTGGGAACGGAAGTCTTAACCATAGGTTTCCAGGTCCTCTGTATCTGTATCTGTATCTATATTTTGGGATACAAATGTCAATCAGTGAAAAGAAACTTCTATTTCTTTTATAAAATAATCTTGTATCGATTTTTTATGTAAAAACGTTAATCTTTTAGAGGAAGGCTATATTTTGGATATTTTGCTATAAGGATATAAGAGAAAAATAATTAAAGCAACATCGGTTAAGTAAATTGTAAATTATAATAATTACAATATTCTTCCTTTTTTATTTTCTTTGAAACGTAAAAAAAATATTTTGTCGTTTTTATTATTTCAAATTTAGTTAATACATTGCCGACAATTTAAAAAAAAAGGGTTTTTGTTAATGAAACTCAAGAAGGCGTCACATTATAGATAAAACCTTAAAATATTTATAAATATTTTCAAGTAAAAGTTTTTATACTTTAAAAAGTAGGGGACGGAATGTATCGAATGGTAAATGTCAATGTATATCAGCACTAGGTTCCCAGGTTCCTTCCATCTACCCTGCTACGTGCGTGATACAGCATAAAATTAAAAAAAAACTTAAAACAGTAAGAAAAGACAATCTTGTTGTGTACTTTTTGCGTATGCGCAATATGAAAACAAATCTACAAATAAAACCTATTTATTTAATAATGAATAAATAGCGAGAAAGACAAAAGTAATATATACTAATAACATAATGTTAATTAAAGTTTTCACTATTAATCAAATCCTTAGTTATTTCTACAATTCTATCCAAGACTTGATTGACACAATGACCCGCCGCTCCTAAACTGATTTTAAACCGATTACCTACCGTTAAATATTCTAAACGAATAATCAAATTTATACTCTATCGCACTCGCAATATGGATAAAATTTGCTTAAACGTCAAAATGAAAATAGTTAAAGTATTTTGAATTTTAACTCAAAAGGATAAAGTATATTTTATGTTATTTCGATCTTAAATATTTGTATATGTTTATTAAGCATTCACTGTATTGCAGATTTATGCAATAGTTTCCTTTAACTATTTTATAAAAGGTTCTAATCAAGGAGTGTAAGAGGTAGAATCTTAAATCCATGTAGGAATGTATTATTTAATAAGTTATTTGATTATAGCGAAAACATATTTTAAGTTAAAGTGAAGAATGTAGTGTTTTGACACTAAATGATATCTGTTTGCTTTGTATAGTTTGTAAAAGAATATAAAAAATATATATATTTTTGCTTTATGGTGTATCTCGCGTATAGCAGGGTGTGCAGATTAAGCGCAGTGTTAATGAACTCTACTCTAAATACTGATTTCCGTCGAATTTTCAGGACATTGCGTGTTGAGTGACGAAATTCAAAGACGCCTTGCGTGTTAGCAGAGCGAAGGAACAAAAATATTTTATACCCCGATTGGGAACGAACACACATCCGTCACGTTTATATACATTTGTGACCCTACGCCACAACAGTTTCACTTTGTGTCTGGCTAACTTTGTACCTAACTTTTTCACACGTTCACAAACTCAGCTCTATGAACAAAGTGGCTTTCATAAGTTCACACACCAGCGGTATAACACAATATCGTTTTATTGACGTAATATGCGCATATGACTCTCGTTGGACGCGTTTGATTGCACACGGCGGTTAAAGATTCAAATTCCAATCTCGTGAATATGTTAATTTATAACATATCTTCAATATCTTATCAAGCGCTAGCGTTGTATGAACAACTGACCGTGGCGTAAAGTGTCAAAGTGATATTGATAGTCAGATAGAATTTCAATTTTATAGTAGCGATCCACAGGGAGCTTTTCTCGTTTAAACTTATATTATAGCCTTATTATACAAAGAATAATATGAATGGGAATCGAGTGTCTTAACGCTAGGTTCCCAGGTTCCCTTTGCGTCCCCTTCGATCATTTTTCGGCTTTCATTTCAGCTAGAGACACATTTTCTTTAAGGATTCAAGTAAATATATAATATAAGGCTGCACCCACTGCAATCGTTTCCCACAGAGCTTATCACACAGCGATTAGTAAAATAACCGGTATAGTACTAATTTATTGCCTTTTATAATTTTGGCCTTTGAAAAGATAATTTACTATTTGAATGTAATCTTTCTCTATAAATTGTATTACGTCAACTTAGACGTGTGCTCTTAAACGAGAGGATAATTTCACAGAATATAATATATTTAAATACTAATAAAAGTTTTGGCGGTGCTTGTGGGTTCGATTCCCTTGTGCAAAAAGCTTGAAGTTATGAAACAAAAAAATCTAGAGTTTACAAGTAATTTAATTTTTAATTACAGTGAATGTACGTGCTGTAATTGTATTGGAAATGCTGCAACTTTACCAATTTAATTTATAATCTATGATAGATTAAAAATCGTCTTAAAAATAATGAAATATTGCTAGATTAGAAAAAAAAGTTATAAACATTTATAAATAAACTAATAACCCACCAGCATGAAACACTAAAAAGAAAAAAAACAAGCCCAACACTGCGCCACATATAAGAAAGTTGGCCCCAAATATAAGAAAAGATATAATTGCAAAATTTAAACTCACTCGTTGCTAGTCGATTTAATTCAAAGCACAATTTGCAATACTGTGTTGGTGTTCATTTTAATTTCAACCGTCAAATAGTAGATAAATTCCAGATTAATATATCTATTTTAATCTAGAGCAAACAGCAGCTAAAAATAAATATATTGAATTGAATTACATATTAATATGCGTCTTTCACAATATATGTAAGGAGCATTAGCTTGCTTAGAGCTTAATTTTTCAGAATTAGAATAGGATTTTTTTTAAAAGAATATCTTTTTGGACAATTTTCACACGTCAATCAACTAAACTAGTTTTGTATATACCTATATGTATTTCTTTAGTATAAAGTTGGCAGAAAATTGGAATTTGTGGTTTTCGTTATAGCAACCATTTATGATATCTTCTGTTTTCTTTGTCCGATAAGCCGTTTGTAATAAAAAAAAATCACAATTGAAATACAAGTCTTCTATCGACACATTCCATTCGTGATTCTGCTTGAATATTGGAAATAGCGTGTTGAGTATTACGATGGGAGAATCTAAAATTAATATTCTATTCAAATTCCATACTACTTATGAGGATGACTTCAAATATAATGTCATTTTTTTAGCTTCACGCTGTGTCCCGCACACAGCAAGGTAGGCAGAGAGAACCTAGTGTGACACCCGTTCCCCCTTTTCCGCGCTTTGCCTAGACATCAGAGCAAAGAAATGAAAATATTATATATTTCGTTACCTCGAATGGTAATCAAACCCACAACCAGTCGCGTTTACACTCCCACTCTGTGCCCCTGTGCCACGATTGGCCTCACACCATTATATTCTTTCTTGCATTTAGTCATCATTATAAATTTACATAATAATTTCGCAATGTAATACCAAATCTATTAATATTAGGGCGTAGCCATCAATGAAAGAGGTCGGTTCGAGATCAAAAGCACTATGAATTACGTGTAAGAGGCTATTTATGTGCGCTAGAACGTGCAATTTAGTAAGACCGGTGATTGATAATTACTAAACTATGACTACGGCATTATTAAAGTGGCACAAAGTGGTGTAGACTGTAGAGGAAATAACGTGGGTATGTAGTGTTGATAAAAACTTTTAGTAGTCTTAGTCTTTGTAAATACAAAAATAATTAATTTTTTTGTTTCTTTTTTGGATTTTGTATTTAAAAGAGCAATGTTGATAATGTAAAGAAAAACTTTTTTTTTATCGTTAAAAGTTTTTTTTAAATAACAGAATGTGTTTTTGTGCATTTTTTGCATCATTAACTTTAAATATTATAATATTCTTATCAATAAATGTCATCGTAAAAACAAAAGAAAAGGGATAATAAGGTTACTCTTGATAGAGGTCAGGCATTGAATAATACGCATATTTGTTATACCTTATTTGCTAAATCTAACGAAAAAATTATAGATACCTACAGGTATAATATATATATTTAAGCAAAGTTGAGAATTACAATCTAATGTAAATAGCTTGCGGTAAGTGGTAGAATCCGATAAAAAATATATTATTATAAATTAATAATAATAATAAATAGTTTAATTGAAAAATATGAGGCCAGTCGCGGTGCACGAGCACAATCTTGCGACTTTAAACGCAATACGCAGTGGCGGAACTCAACGCAAAACGCTGCGTTAAGTTCCGCTTCTCATCACGCAATGCCCCCGAATTGGGCAGGAGGTGGGGAATGAAAGTATCTTATTCTGAACGGAGTGTCTTAACACTAGGTTCACTAGGTTCGCTCTGTCTACCTTACCATATACGCGATACAGAGCTTAAGCTAAAAGAACATTATTTAATGGAACGAGTTGGAGTCGAACCCATATGGTATGTATATGGGTTCGACTCCAACTCATCAACTCAACTCAACTCTCAACAACATCACTTTATAGACAAAAAACTGTTCCACTGTGCCATGATGGTCATTATGATTTGGTTTTCGTAATAGTAATAATATACATTTGTAGCATACTTTAATTTGGTACTATCAACTAAATTAATTTGTAGTTACCATATAATTCTACCAACTGCTTAATAACTAATTCTACCAACGAACAGAACCATTTTGGCCATAATAATAACTATTTTATAGTTATTTTTATGGCAAATAAAAAAAATATTTTTTTTTGGTGAAACTTTAAGAAAACCATCAACCTTTTTTTTATGTTACACTAGAAATTAATGTGCAAGATTACGTCTTGCTTGAAGAAAAGCACTTATATTAATATTATAAAGCAGACGAGTATCTGATTCAGTTTACTTATTTCAGAAACTACTGATTTGAATCAAAATAAAACTTAAGGTATAGATAGGAGACTTGTTGAAGAAAGGTATAGGTTATGTTACGTAATCTTGTCTGTATGTAGCTGCCGAGTTATTCATGTATCATTCACAATTATTAGTTATTTCCAAATGAAACAAAATCAAGTCGTGGAGCAGGGGTGCAAGTGTGTGACTGTAAAAGCCACCGGTTTTGAGCTCGACCCCCACTCGAGTCTATGAAATATTTATTTAAATGTATATTTTAATTTCTAACCTTTGGTGTCGAGACAAAGCGTGGCGTTGAGTTACGCCACTCAACATGCAATGCCTCCAGAACTTGGCTGAAAGCCATTCCCAACAAATGTTGATAATTATTATGTTATTTACTTAAGTTTATCAAGATTTTATAATAAAAACTTATTTTCTAAAGCAAAATGTACATAACAATATAATTTGGCCAAGAAAAATTGGGTCAAATTAGGACAATTTTGTTTATGTCATTTTCCGACTTATTTCCTTCGCAATAAATAACAGATCGGTTTTGGGCTTCGCTCTCATTTTCGGATCATTTGTTACTTAGTTTGGGGAGATACGATATATACGCGATACGCTCCATAGGCAATGCTTAGTACTTATTTTTCTTTTTTATTCTTCTTCATATTGTATCCCGCATGTAGCAGGGTAGGCAGGGCAAATCTAGTGTTGCGACACCCCGCTCCCAACTTTCAGCCGAATTTTGGAGGTCCTGCGTGTGGCGGTCAGTTCCGGAACTTAGCCGGAACTGAACGCCGCGCTTTTGCCAATATAACACTATTCAACATAATTTATAAAATTCGTAAAACGACGAATACATATAGCATATCCTATTCCAACATGTTTGTGGGTCAATCGTAAAAGTTGGTAGCAACACTGCGTTTAACGAATGGGGATGATGTGCTAAGCGGTCATTCTGGGTCAGTGGAAAACTGGCTTAAAATAAAAAGTACCCTGGAAAAGTTGAGTTTTTAAAAGTTAGTACTTTTCGTTACTAATTGGTGTTTATTTGTTGGAAGTTACTTACTAAAGCTTATTTATACTATGTGAGACCAGCGAATGTTAGTGTAATGCTACAGTAAAAGCTTGAATATGGATAGTAAACTAGCAGCGTCACTTTCCAATTATAATTGCATTGAAGTCGTTGATATTTTCAAAACTACATTTTGTATATGTTTTAAGTTACCCTTAACAATAGGTTCCCTCTGCTTACACTGATGTGTGCGGGATACAGCGTGAAGCTGATATAATTTTAAGTTACACTCTACTGATATTATTTATTTGTTATATTTATAAATAACTAAAATAACTCGTATAGAAATCCCTTGGATTTTTATAGTTCAAGTGTCCTTTAAATATCAAGATATCAAGAACTTATTATTGTTTTTGTATCAAAAATATATTTAATACGCAAATAATTTGACTGTAATGAATGATTTAATACTGTCAGCTATCAATCATAAATCCTTACTTCAAACCAGTTTTAAAATGACCATTCTAGCATATTCTATGAGTACGTACATTTTACGCAAGTGAAACGTATTTCAATATTTTAAAGACATAAACTATCGTTTTGCAATATCTAGATAGATTCAAATGTCAGCGAATTAGTGGACTCTGGTAAAGTCGGTGGTAAAATATATTGCTTATTTAAATAATGTATGGGATGGTTGTTGTAGTGTGTTAACTGTGTGGTTAGTATAACTGTTTTGGTCGAAAGTACAACGTTCAAAAACAGTATTTTTGATTTGATAAATAGGAAATCATAATATGTTCTTAATAACTTTTATGGTTATTTAACTTTAATTATTATAACTTAAATAAAAATATTTTCAAATTGTTCTAGGTAACTGAATAAACATCTTCAATATGAAAGTTATCCTCTACAGAAAAGGAACAACAACAGACGGGGAACCCTATTAGAAAATATAATAATATACTCATTGGATTTGAACCCAAAAACCATCTGATTGGCAAAAGCTGTTGTGAGAAAGAAGTAATCTTAGAAAATATCTGTAAATATTTGAAATGTTATAATATTTAAGTTATGTAGACGATTTGACTCAAAGAAATAATTTAGCTAACTTTGATTACAATTTAAACAATTCGCTGAATTAATAAAAAAATATTATAATATTATCTTTTGTATCGCCATTTTAGGTCTTGTTATTTTAGGTCTAGTCTAGACATCATCCCATTTCGACTGTAACCTTCTTATCTTCGTCATAAATCCTAATTGAAATATAGCATTTATAGTAAAAATGACTACTGCCCAGGACTCTAGTTATCTTTTTTATATTATGTTAAATTGATATAACAAGTTTACCTATACGTAGTAAGGAGAGAAAGGACTCTTTTATCGAAATTGTCGTGTAACAGCGAAACCACTGTCATTAAAATTTTAGCAGGTTTGATTCATAATCTAGAGAAAAATTTTCATTTCCCCATTGCCATTTGGATCTCCATTTTTTATCAGATTTTGGAGATCCACATACCATAGCATTTTTCTTAAAAAACCGTAGCATTGAAATCCGAAAAGAAGGAAAGAAATCCGCCATTTGATAGCTTCTAAAATTCTGATAAAAATTAGAGATCCAAATGGCATATAAAAAGTATTTCTAATATATTTCTAAAAAGTTTAAAGCTCGACATGAAATCCGGTGAGTATTGATCTCCCGCACTCATCGCTTAAACGCAGTAACTGTGCTCCTGTGCTCCTGCACATCCCGCGCTGACCTACTTTAGTAATTTTGCTAAATGATCCTCCACCTTCGAACTACTGACGCCGCTTGGGAAGCAAAAATATTCGTGACCAAATGTTCTATTTATTTAACTGTATTAAGTACGACTTTGCCTGCAGTTCAGGTCTCTTTGATGTGTGGTTTTAGAATAAATATGTAATATTTAACTTGATGCTATGTATACATACTGTAGAAACTATATATTTTCAACGTATTTGTTTTTTTTAATGTCAAAGAAATTGTAATGTTTTTTTAGGAAAATTATCAGTTGGATGTTAAAAAGTATGATTTGGCTGAAAAAAATGTTGTTTTGGAAAGATATATCGAAAGTTCATATTTTTAAATATACTTGAGATTGAGTTTGGCACCTTAATAAAGTATTTATAATAATTTTTCTTTATGTGCTGCTGTAGACAAAGCGACGTGTAAAATTTTGTTACTTAAGACACATTGTTCCGTAAAATTAGGCGAAAAGTGGGATACCAAGTGCCTTCCTAGGTTCCCATAGCCTACCCTGCTATTATTAACAACCTATTTATGGGATATTCTGAAATATAACTTTAGATTTGACTGCAACATGTTATAATGCGTTATTTCAACGCTTATCAATACGACTGTCCATGCCTTATAATATATCACACAATTATTTTTCTTTTTTAGATTGACGCTGTATTCCGCAAACAGGAGGGTACGCAAAGAGATCTTTGTGTTGAGATACTAGCCCCACTTTCCGCTCAAATTTGAGACACACAATGTGTTGAGTGCCGGAACTAAACGCCGTTTTGACTGGAAATCGAACTTACATTCGTCGTGTTTACAGTCAGACATTGTGCTGCTGCGCCACGACGGCCTCTTCCATACCATACTATTCCCTTATATTATTTGGCGTCTTCGATTCCTATAAACCAAATCTAAGATGGAAATGAAATAATTAAGATATTGTTCTGTTTAATTAAAATGGACGATTTGATTTATGTTGCTGTTACATCGTCGGTCGCTTTGTTGGTCTGTTTTGGATCTAGTTTGCATTCATTCTATTTTGTCATTATCCATATTTAGATAGACTGTTTGATTTTCTAATTCCAATTCATATCGATTTTGAACGATTTCTATAATATTTAAATATTTGTCTGATATATTTGTCTTATTTGTAAAGTTAGGTATTATAAATAATATATTAATGGTTACTGTAGCGACAGTACAACAACGTCTGATGTAAACGCGATGGATGTGGGTTCAATTCCCACGCAGGGAAGTTATTATATTGAAATTACTTTTATTTCCTTATTTTGGTAAAATAAATACCGGTGTTTACTTACGCCACTTTATAAAGAAATTCAGATTGGATTATGTATATGTGTATTGGTTATGAGTATGTATTTAAATCGTTTGAGTTTTCTAATTAAAGACTTCTAACGAAACGACTTCTATCTTTGTCGATGTTTTAAAAAAAAACAAATTAGCGCTGAACACAAAACAATTGGAATATCTTCATCAAAATCACAGTAAATTTATACAAATACAATACATAGGTTTATTTACCATATTCAGTTAAACGGAGCCTAGGTTTCCACAATTCCTAGATATTCTAGACTTACACAATGTACCTTTCACTAGCCTAAGCGTATGACCACGTGACCCCAGAAACAAGTACTTACCTGAAACCCGTGACGTCACCTGAGTTATCACATACTATTTATTACTTCAACACAGTTTGACCAACGTGAGAAAGCCTAATGGAAGGCGCTAAGGTACTTTCTATTATGCAATTATAGCATTTGTGACCCAGGAAAGCGTTTCTGTCGAGTTAAACGCTGTTTATAGTATAGGGAAGGGATATTTTACATCTATATTCGACACTTGTACATTTAAATATATAGTAATGGATAAAAGTTACAACGGCATTACAACTATATATTTTTTATTGAAATTAAAGCAAATTAGCTTCACAATGTGTTCCTCATATATCACATCCTTTTATAAGTGGGGATTTAGTGATAGAACCTCCACATTTATAGAGATGTTGAATATTGAGTGCCGACAAACGCAAATATAGAATAATCGGAAAACTTAACAAAAGACATCAAAGCAGCAATTTTTTTAGTTTCAAGCTATATCCCGTTTAATACTTGCTAGGCAGAAGGACTGGACCTGGAAACCTAGAGTTAAAACACTCCGTTCCCATTAGGACGTTTGCCTGTTGAGTAACGGAATTGAACATAGCGAGGAAATGAAAATAATAAATCTCGAGTACGAATCGAACGTAGAACCTATTGTGTTTACAGTGATATCTACCATCGTAAGAAAATTAGTATTTATTTTTAAATTAGATTTTTATGTTAATAATATTTAAGAAATACCGTGATTGCAAGTGCCAAGTATTTATTTAAAAAATAAACAAATTTGAACTATATTTTGTGTTTCGTAGAACATTTTTTGTTACACATTTTGCCCTAGAATCTAGAATCGAGATTCTACGCCAACTTACTATATTCCAAAAAATTGATAATGTATTAAATAGATAGATATAGATATTATTTTGAAGATCTTAATCGATTTTAAACATGTATTTTTTCAGCTTCATGCTGTATTTCGCATGTAGCAGGGTAGGCAGGCAGAGCCGTGAGCCACGGGAGTGTTAAGACAATCCGCTCTCCACTTTCCGCTGTAGAAAAAAAAATACACAGACGTTCATTTAAAATTAACTTTTAAAATCCAATCAAATGCACAATTTCTACGAGTTTTTCAACAAATTAGTAAACTAAATACAAGTGCGAAACAAAACTAAAGTTATTACGAGACGCGATTCACTCTTACTCAACAGACTTAAACGCTAAATTTGTTTATAATAAAAACAGGTACATTGTATAGAGGTTGTTAAAATTTCAAATGAATGTTAATCGCGAAACACGAGCTATAACTCAGGCTATAGACATAGTAGTAGGTATACTAGCAGTTCTTCTAGGAGAAGCGAGAGGCGTAAATCAAAGGTCAGCGAGTTTTAAGCTTCCTTATACTTAATACTTATATAATGATGTGGAAAGAAAATGTTAGTGGAATATTATACTGTGAGCTGTAGTTATCAACTGATTTAAGCATTATTCTGTGTATAGCAGGATATGCAGAGAGAACCTAGTGTTAAGATACTCCGTTCTCCACTCTCTCCGTTTTGTTTTTGTATTTGAGACACTGCATATTAAGTAGCAGAATTTATCGCTGCGTTTATGTATCTACCAGAACGGTTAAATAAAATTAATCCAATCCCCGTCATTGGATTTTGCTTAGCTTAGCTTCACGTGTCATGTATCCCGCAGTCATCAAAGGGAACATGGAACCATAAGGGGGAACCTCTGCAAGGAGCCCAGCATCGACGTTATATTTTCGTATCTATATATCTGATTAAATTAAATGTTAACACGTAACAGATAATATTTCTGTACAGATCATTTTTCGCTAGTTGTAGTTGTGTAAAAAAAAATAGTTATTTTAGTATATAAGTATAACATAACAGGTCACTTTAATTTTATGCCAAAAGTTCATTCACGTGGATCTAATCTGACATTACCATATACGAGCGACGTGAGAGGTTGAATGTTAACTGACGTATGTCAATGTTCCAGTTGAATCTAATAGACGATAATTGTGAATTTAAAAGTTTTATCACTTAAAACGACGTTTTTTTTAAACATAATAGGCAGAGTGAAACTGGAAAAGTGTTAAGACACTCTGTTCCTATAAAGACACTTCTGTTCGCCACCACATCATCTGGATGCATTGCACTTCACTAATGTAAGGAACTTCCTTAAACACGATATGGAAAGGCCGGCAACGCACCATATGTTAGCAGCAAACTAATGATTGCTTGAATTAATATATACGTATGTATATCATCCTATTATATAAAAAAGGTTCGTGTAGTTTTTACATATCTATAGGAAATCAAGATTAAGTTTATGAGGAAGTATTGTCGTAAACTCTACACGCGACACGTAAAGGTAAAAAAATAAAAATAAATATATATTGAAAATATAAGCCTGCTGTTGAGTTCCCCCATGCAATGCCTCCAGAATTCGACGGAAGAACTCAAATTCAAAATATTCTTTATTCAAATAGACTATTATAAGCAGTTATGAGACAAATGAACATGTAAACAAAAAAGCTAACACCGGTTCAGAAGGCAGAAGAGCCGGCAAGAATGGGCAAAAGAGTGTCTTAACACTAGGTTCCCTCTGCCTACCCTTCTATGTGCGAGATACGGTGTGAAGCTGATTTGATTGAAATTATAATAAGCACAGTGTGCGTTATATAAAATACGGTTTTATAATGTTATATAAGGCATTTATATACCTGTACATTTAGCCGTGAGAAAGTCTTACGAGTACCGTCATGAAATCTGAGGTAGATTTCATTTTCCACGTTAGTCTAATCATGTTTATGTGGGTTTTAGTAAAAAAATTGTTTTAAATATTTATGTATTATGTATTTCTGACACCAGTTGTGGCGCAGGAGTGCTAGAGTGCTAGCGTGCTGCTGTTTTGGGTTCGATTCTCAAAAGAATGTATTTATATACTAATATTATAAATGCTTTTACTTTTCTGGCGTTTACATTGTTTACCATTGTAATTGATTGAAAACATAAAATGACGTTGATATCCGCGCGTTAACATACATGCACTGTCTTGATTGCAGGCGAAATGTGGAGATCGGAGTGTCTCGACATTAGCTTTTGTTTAGCAGTGTGGGCTACTGCACAGAATAAAGCATATTTTAAGCAAGCACTTAAGCCAAAAAAATTTAAATAAAAATATTTACGTATTTTAAAGTTTGTAAAAGTCCTAATAATCGTATTCAATGTGCATATTTGTTGCAATATCATTCGTATTCTATAGAGTTTTGTGATCGTGAGCAGGATGCATTCATAAGATATTAGGTAAAACTTAAATGCCTTTTATCGTTAATGGGATAAGAATGTACGTGTGTTCGAGGCCTATTAACTAGCTGTCACTGTTGCACTCTTGGCTAGTAGCTGATACAGAAAATGTGAACTTTATAAATACTACTATATATGTACAAAGTACTAATTTATTGTAGTTAGTGGAATATTAAATTGTATTTTTTTCTCAATCTATTGTTATTGATTCTTCGGTTGACGAATGACGAATGTATGGTAACTATGAGAGTTTTTTTACAGTTAGAAGTTCTGGCTATTTTCTATAATTTTTCAGACAGACAGACATTTTTTTAAAGATTTTTCTCATATTCAGAAAATGTTTACAACTTTACCTACATATGATAAATATTAAATTCTAGAGTTCTTTGTCATACAAACTTATTCACAAAGGTAAAGTTTCATTCCTTTCTTCGGGGCATGATTATATTTAAATTAAATTATTACCATGTTCTTGCTTTATTAGACAAAATGTGGTGTGAAGAGGGGAAAGAAGAACAAGAACGAATATTTAAAGGTATACGAGAAAAAGCATGAAGCTGGTTTATGTACATTTTATTCTTTATTCCTTCTAAGTGAAAAAGTCCTAGAAATTAAAAACGACTTTTCTATACAATGTTGCAAATAAAAACCCTTTAAAGTGTTGAGGTTCGTGATGGAAATTGAGGTTATAAATGATTGTTAAGAATAACAGGGTTCCTTACATCACTAAATCATTTCGACACGAATTAAATACATTGTTGTATAATTTGACTCGTTATCGTTGGAGATCGTTAAATGATGGCGTTTAAAGCTCGCAATCTTTTATTATTGGTCGTAAGTAATAATTTTCAAAGAGTTATGCTGTATTTATTATTAATGAAAAAATTTGACATTTTGAAGACATTACAAGAAATTATCTATGGTAGGTGTAGTGTTGATGGAGATGAATTAAAAGTTTATTCCCGGTTTACACTGAGTATATTCAACACCACTTTAAAGTACATATAGTTTGAACACAAATGATTAATCATGACACAGTTTATACACAAGTCAACAACAAACATATATATAAAACAGAACACGATAAATACTGATTTGGAAGAAAATAATAAAGAAAACAACGGAACGTATGGAAAGCGCATCGAGTGGCAAGCATCGACTGTTAGAAATTGAATATGCCGTCGACAAGGGGGTAGGAGTAAATATTACTCCTAACCGGTTCAATTGACGGCATTTTATATAAATATACTAAATACGAATACTTGGTATAATAATAATATATAAATTCTATTAAGCGTATGTATGTATATAAATGATAAATAAATAAATTACAATATTGACATACATAAATGACACATATTAAATAAACTATAAATGTAAATAGTAGTTCCCTACAGTAGGTTACGATCGACTAGATTTAATTCTTTTTTCTGCATAGCACTCACAAAAAGAACCTAGTGTTAAGAAACTTCATCCACTACATCACATCCTTTACTCTTCTTTCCACCGAAATTCAAAGCACTGCATATTTATTGGCGGAGCTTAACACTGCGAGCCAAATCGAGGCTTAGAAATTATTTGAATATACTCATAAATCCGAATTTTTAATAGGATCTTGCCACACATAGCCATGACAGCCTCTAAAATACTATTTAGTTCTTATAAACATTAAATGTATCCTAATTCCTTTTTACTATATACACTCTATCTCACTATAATCGTCTGATAGACGTCCATAGAAAAATATCAGTGATTTTGCTCCTATACCTCCCAGCGAGCTCAACAAATATTATATGGTAAAGTAATCATATCTTTATCCCTCATATGCATAATGGATTCGATAGCAACATATTAATAAATTTAATTAACTAACAAAGCAAATATGCATTTTGATACGTATAACGTATTTAGAAGTAATGACAAATGTTCAGAAATGTTTAAAAACAAGTTTTTAAAGTATATTAATATTTATTTATTTTTTTAGCTTCACGCTATATTCTGCAAATAGTAGCGTAGGCAGAGAGAACCTGGGAACCTACTGTTAAGACACAGCGTTCCCATTAAGATATTTTCGTTCTCCAATTTCCGCCGAGTTCTGGAGGCATTGTGTGCGGAGCTTCAGGACCGGGTTAGCTTCGTTACCAAAGTCAAAGCGGGAAAATGAAAATATTAAATACTTCATTTCCTCGAGTGGAGATCGACCCTACAGCCTGTCGCGCTTATATTCGTATGCTTGTGTCCCACTAACATAAGATACAAAAGTTTCTTATTAATTATGTTTTAAATATTAGCGTTGTTATTTTTGACATTTTTAGAGCGATATTCAACTTAGAAAAAAAAATATTTATTTAGAAAACGTATAAAAATTTTTGAACTCGAACCCGCGCATCCTGGTACCGACCAGGCGCTCTGACCACTAAGTCATACGTTCGCATTAAGCTACGTCGAAAGTTGTATACGCTTGTTACAACTTATTTATGTTGTTAGCGTTGTTTCCAAGTCTATTCAACTAATTGATTGAGATTCAAGAGTCCAAATCTCCAAAAATCACCAAATTTACAAAGTAGTAATATCAATGGAATGTCAGTAACTATAGTTTATCTTTGCTTATCTGTCTTTGCTGGATTATACGTGAAGCCGAAAAAACAACTTACGCCGATACGGCCTTGCGCGCCCTTTACATGGTTGACAATAAAAATTATAATAATAATTCTAATATTTTACAAAATCTATAGAAACATATATCTAATAATAAATTGATAAAATCCAGTATTTAGCTAGTATCGTCTATTAACATCTTAGAGCGGACACGCGATCTTGTTCGATGCGATAACATAGCAACGCCTTATAGGGCTGTGGAAGTATTATTAATAAAACTTTTTATTATGCATTTTCACGTCTTCATCTCCTGTACTTTAAGTACATGTAGAGGTAACTTAGTATTTAAAGAGTATATATGCTATGTATTCAAAAATTTTCATATTTATTTCCTCATTCTTGTGACTCGGTAAAGCGCGAGTTGAGTTACGCCATTGAAGACGCAATGTAAACTTGAGAGGTATCTCAGCCCATCGCACACCTTTGTCCTCGAAAAATTAGAGATACTACTCAAGGTAGCTAGATAGATATTTTTTGTAGAGTTTTCAACGATATAAAAATAATGTTAAAACTCGCATTACTTATTAAATTTAAAATTTTCTGAATAGAATTTTATTTTAATTATGATTTAATTTACTATTACGTACAGGCATATGTAATAAGGTGCTAGTTTTTAGCTATCCTATTGCGCTTTAACATAGAACTGTTGTTGCTTCACGCTTTGCCCCGCGAAAAAAAGGGTCTCTAGAGGGAACCTACTTTTAAAACACCCCGCGCCGCGCTCTGATCATCTGCGAGACGAATAGAGTGAGTCACTCAGAACTTACATTTTGTGCAAATAATACTAAATAATTTATGCGAGGACACGTAATATTATTCATAGAAATTTTGATAAATTTGTTTGTAATTAAAGTTATTATGCTAATTTATCAATCTGTTAGTTAATTGCCTTTACTCGATGAGTGATTATAATTAAACTATTTTTTTATATAAGTCCTTATAAAACTGCAAAGCTATATCGATCATATTTATTTAATCAATTCTGTAAGTTTGTTTCTGGTTCAAATTTCATATGATAGTACTAATGGTAGATTTTTCATGGCTAGAAGGTTCCTCCTGCTTATCCTGATCCGAAAATCAAAGTTTGTAGAAACATAAAACTATATGTACAAAAGAAAATAGATAGAAATTAAGAAATGTAAAAAAAAAATAGTATAAAATGTAAATGTTAAAATAAACAAGCAAAATTTTGTATCAACCCTATTAATGTATTATCTGAGCCGATCTGTTTTGTACTGTGTAGTTCTCATCGTAGCAGGTTCAACGCCGGACGCTACATGTTCCTTTGTGTTCTCGTGATATTGTAAATGTAAGAAAATTATTTAATTTTTGTATTACGGAAATTGCTTAGGAAACTAGTTAAGCAACACTTATCTTAGTCCAAAATGGATGGGTGTACCTTTTGTACTTATAACTTTTAACCAGCCAATTAATCTCTTGCTAAACACTTCCGCCGAATTATAAAGGCTAAAGGCAAAAATAAATATTCCATTTCCTCGAGTGGGGATCGAAGGCACAACCAGTCATTTACAGTCACACTTTGTGGCCCTGCGCCACGACTGGCCTCTTATTATTGTGTAATTACAATTAATTATACATATTAGCAATAATATAATGAAATTTGATTACCAAGTTTTTTGAATTATTTATCAAAAACGCACAGACAAGTCGTCATAGCCGCTATAAACACAAATACTCAATTTTCAAGCGATTCTAATTGTCATACTTAATAATTCTTAAATATAAATGTTCTTGTGACGCCCTCGTAGTGCAATGAGATTGTAAACGCGATGATTTTAGGTTTGATCCCCACTCGGGAGATTATACAAAGTTAATATTTATCAGTACACTCTACACACAATGGTTCTAGATTTTGGCGAAAAGTGGGGAGCGAAATGTCTTAGTACTAGATTTACTCTTCTCTCCGTGCTATATACAGGAAAAGGTATGAGGATCTATTATTTCTATATTTCGAGAGTGGGAATATGGTCATAAAAAGTAGTGTTTGCATTCAACTAACAACGTCTTTACGGGCAAAAGTAGGTGAACTCTTTGTGTCTGTATTGATATCGTATAAATTCTTTTGTTTCTGCAATATCATCGCAGCAAAATATTATCAGAATAATCATATAAATAAAACTCTTCTGTTTCTGAGTGATTGACAGACAATTCGCCGAACTCAGAAATTTTAGTACTTTCGTGTAAGTAGGTCAGGGAGAGCAGGGGATTTACCATTTTATGTCGTAAAGTGCACAGGAATAAAGTTACGGGCCGACCACTAATATATAAGTAATGACAAAAAACTCATCTAGATTAAAAAAGTATGCTACCAGAGCGAGGAAAATGAAATTATTAAATATTTCATTTCTTCGAGTGGGATTGAACCCACAACCCGCCTCGTTTACAGTCGCGCGCGTCGCAACTGGCATCAACTTTTTTATTTAACATACACTTTATATAAAATAATGATGACAGTTTAATTTGTAATTGACAAATTAACTTTAGCGAAAGCGGTATAATGGACAGCTAATTGTGAATCGAGACATGGCTATTGATGATCAATTTTATTTATATTAAAGAGCTTTTAACGATCATTAATCAAATATAAATAGATACTGCTACACTATCTTTTATATCTCATAATGATTGGATTCAAAATATTATTTTGAAATTGTCTATGGTATTTACATAGAAACTAGTATTATTTTAAAAAAAATCAGCTTTACGCTGTATCCCGCACACCGCAGGGTAGAAAGAGGGAACCTAGTATTAAGACACTCCGTTCCCCACTTTCTACCGAATTCTGGAGGCATTGCGT
>DWAP01000494.1:0-20948 GCA_018230625.1 Heliconius eleuchia
GTGTCTTTTCCATAAAAAAAAAAAAAAAAACTATATAGTACTTGAGTAGCTAATAAACTCTGTACTTACTTTTGCTGTACAAAAAGCTCCATAGCACTAAACATAAAAATTGTTTATAAGTTTTGATTTATAAGGATTAATGTTACATTTTACTGTAAATCATATAAATATACCTCCGTCGTCGAAAGATCCCCACTAGTCTGAAAATAAGTATATAATTTTTCATAAAAATTCAATAAATCAGCATAGGCAAAGGGTACCTAGCGTTAAGACTGAATAGCGTAACTCAACGCCGGTCTTGTATTGGTCGTTTGCCTTGGTGCCTGAGTGCAGAAATGAAAATATTAAGAAATAATAATTTATTCCCTCGAATGATGATCGAACTCAACACAGTCGCGTTACAGCCACACTCTTGTACGCCAATAACAATAAAAAACATTTATATAAAAATTAAAATAAAATGTACCTCTGCCGTTGAGTTAAAACCCACAGCCTAAAAAAATTATTTATAAATTAATATTTATCAGATCTGAGAATATGACATGATCTAGGAGTATCTAATAATGCATATATTTTAATTAGGGTTTTCAGGGACGATCAGAAGACTACCGTTGGAGTTTTTAGCCCTTTTGGTCTTTACAGCAAAACCTGAGAAACTGAGAGCACTACGTGGCTGCTTGGGAGGATGTTGACGGCACTACGGACGTCGGTACAGGTTCGAATTGCTGTTGCAGCTTTTTTGCCTTTTGAAGTGATTGTTCATTAACAATTAGAATTGTTTAGTGAATTCGTTTTATGTAAGTATTTTAATTTCACATTATTATCCGCATAAATGATTTATTTTACCTTTTATTTATTTGTTGTATATATATATATATTAGAGAAGATACATTACTACGTTAAAAAATGTACAAGAGAGATACCCTCGAATACTATAAGATATAAGCGCCTACGAGAATATAAATTTGTAATTTCGAGGTGTCTGGCAATGGACAAGGTCATTTTTAATATTATTAAAAAGAAAACATAAACATAAAAATTGAAATTTACAATTTTTAAGGTTCTATTTATTGCATCTTAGTTACCTAATAACTGCCGAAGTAACCACCACCCACACTCCATATTCCCTGATAGAAACTGTCAGGCTTTATAAATTAACGAAGCTCTGACCCTACTGTTTTACTATTGACTGTCTCGTCTGTTATGTTCGAAGCCTATAAATAATTTTCTAAATTTCCTTTTTGTATTTCAACAAAGATCACTTTGTTCTCTTTCTTATATATTAATACGCGGTGAAAAGCGGAAGTAATAGACTACACTTGTCTTATAAAATAAATAAAATACTAAAATAATAATAATTTTAAAATGTACCTGTAATTAAATGAAATATTTTTTTGTAAATTCTTGATAAGCTCTTATTAATATAAAAAATATAATCTTTATCCATATGTCTAATAGTTAACAGAAATTATTAAACTGTTTAAGTTAAAGTTAGGTTAAGTTAATATAAGGAATACTTACCAAGGCTGTAGACATGCTGCCAGTACACTGAAATATTTAATGCTTTACCATAATTTTTTGTTTTCATTTCCCCGCTCAAGGTTGGTAACAATACAAAGGGCGGCGTTGAGTCCCGCCAATCAGCATATTGCGTGGTGGAACTCAACGTCGAGGTATACCTCGTATTTTACCATATATGGTAAAATACCTGGAGAATTCGGTATCTTAATCTTAATGGGAACGGCATGTCTTAAAATTAGGTTTCCTGAAATGCCCTACTATGTTTGGAATATATTGTGGAGATAAAAAAATAATGTATTAAAGATCTTTATTGCGCCTATATTCGCCATCATAATCTAGACGAGACTATGGTGGCCAATTCGTCATCAGGAGCATGATTACATAGAGATTTCCTGATTTGGACAATAAATATAGAATGAAACGTAAACAGTCGATATATTTAAAGCTTTTAAAAACTGTATACTGAAACATTTTTATTGTGCGTTGCGTTTTTAAAGTACTTACATTGGAGTGACAATCGTTGCCTTTACACTGTAATTATTCAAAATAATCTAATTGCAACCAAACCAAGGAATTTCTTTATTTTTGTACTTTGATCATGTTATTAATAATATATTATATAGAGACCAGTCGAGATAACATCAAAAATATATAATATTTTCATTTCTTCACTTTGGTGGTGAAGCAAAGCGCGGCGTTGAGTTCCGCCACTGAATACGCAATGCCTCCAGAATTCAGTGGAAAATGGGTAACGGAGGTAACCTCTGCCTACACTGCTGTGTGCGGGATACAGCGTGACACACAAAAAAATAATAATTAATAAATAATATAAATATTCTTAGAATATTTTTTTCAAGGTTAAAAAATAGTTTGAGGAAACAAACAATTCGTAAAATAAATTTCTATAATATCCTATGTATTTAATACCTTTGCTGAACATGATCTTTCCACCTGCAAAAAATAGTAAGATTTAGAACGTTGACAATATAATTTCTTGACACTCCCTGTCCTCTTTTTGTTTAAACAAAGAGCGGGAAGCAATTGTTAAATTGAGAATTTTGTTGATACATAAAATCAGCCTACAGAAACGCCAGAAACGCCGCCAGAAAGCCACCAGCGTTTAATATAAATTTTCAATAATTAATTCATCAATATCACGTTTAGTCTCAAGTATTTAAATTATAAACAAAATATATTACTATGTCCATGATCATAAAATTTAAATGACTTCAATATCTATAAGTGAAGTGAGATATCTTATATGGCTTTTAGAGAAAACCATTGAAATAAATAAAGATACAAAATATATCTATATGTATATACTTAAATTATAACTTACAGTAATAAAAATAGAAAAGATCAATGTTTTTTAAAGTAAGTAACGTAACGAGTTATTTACTCACATTTTGTAATGGTTGTGTACTAATAATAATAGTCAGCAAAATCTGGAAAATGGCCACGACATTATTTTCCACAAAACTTTTTCTCAATTTCTCTTATCTAACTTTATTAACACAGTTCTTAGAGGCCAGTCGTTGCGCAGGGGCACGACTGTGTGACTAACAGTCACTTGACTGATTGTGGGTTCAATCCCCATTCGGGGAAATGAAATAAATATTTATTTAAATTTATATTCTTTTCTTCGCTCTGATGTCGAAGCAAAGCGCGGCACGAGTTTCGTCACTCAATACGCAATGCCAGAATTCAGGAGAAAATGGGGAACGAAGTGTCTTAACACTAGGTTCCCTCTGCTTACCCTGCTGTGTGCGGGATACAGAGTGTAGCTGATTCATTTGATTTTTTTTACAATATTATTAACAAGTTACTCACATTCACTGAAACAAATGTGATGATTTTCCAAGATGACATTCGTATGGATTTTTACTGACAATAAAAAAATCTAATAACTGTCGTTTCAAATCTGTAGTATAATTGATTTCATATGCAATTAACTTGCGAGACTCAGTGTAAAAACATTCTACTGTATTTATGTTTGTTGCTTAAACTGTTATCGATTATATGAGGTATGTGCCGGTTCGTGTACAATATCAATTCGTGTGTTAACAATGTATATCCGCGGATACGAATCCGAATATCCGAGTTTTTTAAAGAATAAAGATATTTTTCAAGTAATAAGTTCTTTGATTTTCACGATTATTACACATTTTAAATGAGACTATTTTAACCGGATTATTCGCGTATATTTAAGATAACACATTTGCAATAGTCCGTGGTCACGGCAAAGCAAAGTATTCGAAACGTCGCTTTTAATAAGAATTATAAAGTTTCTCTATTCAAATAATAAAAACCATATTTTTTCTGATGTTTAATTGTAAATTTAAGTGCTTTCTAAAAAACTGGTCTTTATATTTTATTATACATTCATTTTTATATTTCTTCTTGTATCCCTCATGTAGCAGGTTGGCAGAGAGCACCTATTGTCAAGATACCCCTCCCCACTTTTTGCCTATTTTTCGAGGCATTGCGTAATGACTGGCGGAACTCAACGCCGCGCTTTGCCTTGTTACCAGAGTTAAGAAATCATAACTTATATCACGTTTACAGTCATACGCTTGATATCACTGGGCCACTACAGTGTCGGATGAATATTATTGATTAAAGTAATGATAACTACGTTAGATTTTTGTTTGCTACCATATCGCCATGGGCGTAGGAATAAGGAGCGGGTGGTCAGTGCCCACCCCCGAATTAAAAAAAATTAAAAATTAAACGTGAAGAAAAAGAAAAGACCAGAAAGGGCCTTGACTTTAGCTGTAAGCTAAAGTCAATCCCCTTTTTGGTAATATATGGTACCCTAGGTGTGCCCATGCAGATCGGGGAAATGAAAATAGATATATTAATCTAATTATTTGATTGGGTAGGGATTAAACCCACAACTATCAATCGTGTACGGTCAGTTTTTGTTTGAGTGATATAAATAATAGGCCATTTTGAGGTCATATAGACTTTATTGAATGCCACTGATGCTATTTGAATTAAAATTTGAATCAACGAATCTAACATTAATGTACATACATTCTTTATACTTTTTAAATGGGTATTATTCTGAAATTTATATTGATATACATCTAATATTTCTAAAACATTATGTAGATTTTCACTATATTATATATTATGTACTAGATTTTTGATATTCTTTTAGTATTAGAATAGTAGATACACAAATAATATCTTGTAAATATTTTTCTATAGTGAAGAGTTTAGTAATAAACACATTTTTATTTACAGATCAATACATTAAGACCAAAGAAAGCCCCGCTATGTACAGCCTTAGGCCACATGATTCCCTTTACATATTAACTAGTTGATCCCGCATACAATACACTGATTTCACCAATGCGTATTGTCCTGATCCACACACTCTAGTAGTAGTAGTTTCTTTGGAGACATTTAGTTGAGACACTACATATACGTGCACAGTAGAGACGCTACGAAACAAGAAGTTGTTCCGGGGAAAGCAAGGGAAGCCGGAGAGGCCCGGCTCACTTCCTCCTATTCCTCAAGACGGAACCGAGTCGCCGTCCCCACATAAGATTGTATCATACGATAGTTCCCTGAAGATGCTGCGGATCCGGCGAGGCTGGCGGCAACCCGGGGCCGGTCGACGTAGATGGCAGCGCAGATGCTATATCTTGATAGGTGCCGACCATGCCTAGCCGATCTGTAGGGCCCTCGTCTGGAGGCGTCACCTCTAGCCCGATGCTGCCGTTCAGAGCTATCTTAATAGCATTCGCATCCTGTTGCTGCTGCTGCTGTTGGTGTTGCAGTAAGGAATTAAAGTGTGAGATGCCAATCTCCTCGAGGCTACTCTTGCGGCGGCGTGAAGTTGCTCCCGTCCCGAGTCCCTGTCGAAGGGAGTTAGAGCGACGAAGTAAGATATCATCAACGATACGAAGAGAGTTTGAACGACCACGAAAATCGGTTATAACTGTAGGACTATCAGGTAGGGAAAGTGAATTTGCCTTTGTGGAAGTTAGGGGCGGTGCACGAGGCGAGAGGCTGGACCCTCCTCCGAGCATGGACCCACGACGGCTGCCGGCCGCTGCAGCCTGGATCAGGGCACCGGAGCAGAAGCTGATGTTTGACTTACGCCGGCTATTGTGACGTTCAAAGGTTTTTTGTGCAGAAAATGGAGATGGGCGTACTAAATATCTGAAAAAATACATTATTAATATAGTGTACATATTTAGAGTAGAATGTACTGAACTGGAGCTTTTTATTTTGAAATTAATTTAAGTCCTACTGCTTACATTATATCTCCTTCTTGTAAATTGAGATCGCAACTTGGGTTTATTATTACGTATGACAGGCTGTTTCGTTTTTCACTAACATCATCATAGTCAACACCTGTTAAATTGAGTGATTCCATTCGAGATCGAACAAGATTTGCAATTTCTGCCCTTTCAATTTGCTGAGCATGATTATCTCTCGCTTCGTCAGCCAAGCTTGTTGAATACTGAAAGATTCATTATGAAATTGAATCTGTTGCTATAATCTTATTAAACAATTACAAATGTGCGTAATGTTGCAAGATTTAAATCTAATTTAGTTAAATTAATTTTTCAGTGCTTTTATTGTCAAGATACATATTATGTATATACAAACCTTTCTTTAAAAAATAGTATTACTTTCATGCAGAATATATAATATTACAAAATATTATTAATATTATTAGGCTTTACCTATCTATTACTAAATAATTTTTATTCATGTTAAAACAGCATGTGCATGGGACATCCGCTCTACAATATATGCTATGGATCATAGTCCTTAAACGGAATTATCCAAACTAACGACTACATTGTATCTAATAGATCTAAATGCAAATAACGCAAACTGCAATGCTTTTAACGTAGTCACTACTAGAATCTAGGCTAATTTAAAGCTTCAAAAAATATATTTCTATCCACAGCGACGATATGGTCGCTCATAAGAATATGGTATGACATAATGAAACAATTGGTAATGAAAAAATACCTTCGTTACGGCGTCTGTTATCAAAACGATTAAATAATTCATTAAAAGTACAGTTTTCAGCTCGAACCAGGTCGGAATGTTGACGACTAACCAGTATTAGGTTAATCAAAGGTCTATTTGGCGAGAGGCAGATTTAGTGGTAAATATAACTCAACAAGTAAATAGTAGTTAGTCGCCGACGTTGAACACCATTTGCGGCTAGAGCTTACCGCGGGGGTACGGTCGCCGTAGCAGCCACTGAGGCATCCCGTAGTACCGCGGCGTTGGCGGGACCTCCCTCTGCGCTGGGGTTCAGTATCTCCTCCGTCCCCAGCCTCCCCTGCTTCTCCAGCCGCCTGCTGTAACTTTCCTAGTGATACTTCTGCTAAAGCTACACTATTCTAGTATGACGCTCACTCGATTCTGCTTTTTATTTTTTTTCATATCTTTCCTTTTTTCATATGTAATTAACATCATATTTTTAAAGTAGGAGCGTTATCTTTAATTTCAATTCAATGTACTGTCCATCGAGAGAGCATCAAAGTGATAAGCTTTTAATATTTGAAACATGCCATACATTTTTCACAAGTTACTTAGTAGTCAATTTTTCAAACAGAAAAAATCTAAAAGTTCTTATACATATTTAAGCATTTGTTCAAAACTGTACTTCATTATTGATTGATGTAAGTTGTATAACAAATCATGCAAGATTATCTTAATATCGGATACTGATGAAGGGTGTTTACTGTATCTGCGTATAACGTAAGTTTCTGGCAAATTAAATCGGCAATGGTCAATCGCTACGTTAATGTAATGATGTCGCTCTCATCTATTGTTCTAACAGATCATGCAAAAACTCACAAAGCATTATTGCGGGATTGCGATCATCGAGTTCGATACAGATATTCATAAATCGTTGAATTATTATTTTTTTAATTCATAGTGACGCGCCACGCTTCTAGATCGTTTTAAAACACACTTTAGTCAGATCCGTGTTTCCGCATAAGCGTAGTTTCGATATTTTGGCTGTAGCAGGTTGCATTGAAGATAAATTAAGCATGAGAACTTGCTTTATGAACAAACGTTTAGTAATTTACAAGAAATATAAATTGTACAAATGCAAAACTAATTTACAGAGACGCCACAAGTGTAGGCAATAAATGTAAGTACAAATAGACAGTATGTGGTGAGAGTAACGTTGACCCGAAGTAAAGATAAAATATGCTTAAAAAGAGTTACCTAAAATACAGTCCAAGGACTAGGACTACATAGTGTTTACTTGGCAGAATCATTATTAGTATACAAATAAGTGTAAATTAAAATAAAGTGTGAGATGAAGCGAAGGACTGTATTTAAGGAGCTTTCTGAGAGTAGTAGACCGACTCACCGACTCGCGCGATGTTCGCATTCCCGCGAAGCGTGACCAAAACCACCCCGACGGGGCCCGTGGCGACATACTCACGTGGTGCGATTGATCAGCGAGACTAGTGTCCTGGGTGCGATAAATCCCTATAGGGATTTCGCATGTCGTTGAACATAGCTTCTGATACAAACGACCATATGTGCGTATCCACATATCCTCTTTAGTTATTTTCATCTGTCACAAGCCCAAGGTAAAAGATTATTTATACAATTTCAAGTCACATTCAATGTTATACATAATTATAAGACTATACGAAACAAGTCGCCAACAGTTATAAATTCAGAAAAGTGACATCGCATTGCGAGATCATGAGATGAAATGATTAATGGCACAGTGAAATTTAAGATCTTCGCAAGCTCAATAACTAATACGTTAACAACTTACAGATGTCAGAAAGCCTGAGCCTGGAGCTTGATCAACACCGAGTAAAAGCCTCACAAATGTAATAACGTAATCTTTGACAAAGGCCTGGTAGAGCAAAGTGTCCAACATGGAGGCCGAAAACACGGATCCAGCGGCAAAAGGTAGCCGAAACATATAAGATATATGAGAACCTCGCTCTTTTTCTCGCTGCAGAAATAAATGCTGTAGTAAATATAATTATGCGTAAATTATAATTTAATAAAAATCTAAACGGATTAAATAGTAATAAAGAACCTTTTCCATCTTGGAAAGATGTAGCGCGTACTTGTCGTGAGCCCTGAATTGCATAAATCTCATGTTTGACGACTGGGACAACTCCGTTATAGATTTAATAGACGGAAAGAATCTGAAATGGAATAAACAACATTTAATATTTCTAAGAACAGAAAATCATCATTTGAAGAGCTTATTTCGCCATGCACAATATTTAATAATTCATAAAATTTATATTTAAATCGCTGGCCACTTGTGAGAAATGTTCGCAAGGCGTCACTCGCTGTTTTGTCACACAAAGTAGTACATTTTAGTTTAAAAAAAGGAAAAATAAAACATGAATTTTACTTGAACATCGTCTGAACTGCTACAATGGTGTTACAGTCGGAGAGGCTGTCCTCTTCGGCGGAGTTAGACAACTCTTTATTCACAACTACTACATTCTCTGCTAGAGTTATGCCAGCTCTTAGAAGATCATCTAAGCTGTAACAATATTAAATTATAGAGTTTTAGGTTTTCATCGTATTCTCAGTATTCATTTATAACTCACCATTACTATTACTCATTTATTACTATTACTCACCTATCAATAGAACCCATCATCCAGTATACTAGAGGAAAGTACGAAATAGAGTCGAGGAATGCTATGTCAGGTCGTCGTTCTAATAACAGAATTATTGGGTTAAGCGACGTCTTAGATCTAAAATGGGCTCGTAGGGGTATGATAAAATTATAAATGCCATTTGAAGCGTAATCTGCTGCAAGGATGATTGTCTTGTTTTGCCATTGATATTCTTTTGCGTTTCGGTACGCACAATGTTCGCAAACTTGAGCCAATTGAAGACAACACAGTGGCTTCTTCTCTTTTAACAGGTAGCAAAGGGTGGGGCTCACACCGATGAAAGGTGATACAGGAGGAAAGCCTTTTACAATCCTGTAATTTGTATTAAACACATTACTTGTTATGCTATTGTAAATATTATATTGATTAAATACGACTGAGAGGCTAAAGCAAAGCTTAGTATAAATAAAAATATAAAAGTAAATTGATGCACAAGAAGCTATAAATTAAATATAAGAAATAATTTAATTATATAAAAAGTTAAATAGGATAATTAAGAAGTTGTGAGAGTTCATAAAGTGCCATTAAAATCTAACATTCACAGCAAGCGAATTCTATCAAAAACGAAACAAGTTAGTTAAGTTGATCGTCTTTAAAATATTTGACAAACATTTGAAATTCAAGAATTTACTTAAAGACATTTTTTAAGAAAAATTGTAAAGATCAATACCGTTATTTGTTATTACATTTACTATCCCTGAAAATTGATGAACAAGCAATTAAGTACTTGATATTTGAAACATCTACATAAATATGAAAGTACAAGAAGCTCGGGAACATTGGGGTATTAACGTGTTTATATTTCATTATATCATGCTTACCTGGTGAAGTCATTGCGCCAGGCAGATCGTGGTTCACTGCCAGCAAACGAGGAGAGCGAGCTTGTGGTGGCGTCGTCACTGCGTCCGCCGCAGCAGTAAGGACATACTCAGGACTCAGGGGTACGAGCACAATGCACACATTCGTATCAACTAACACATTTACGAAGGGTAACATTCTGTGCTAGCTTTTGGGATCGTGCTCTATGTTAAGTTCTAAGTCTTAAAAACTATTTAAAATATTAATTCTGTTTTATAAATAGAGTTGTTTGTCTTATAATATCTTTAAATTAATATTACAATGCATTAATTTTGTTGAGAATGTTACGTTATTATGGAATTAAATTAAATTGTTTTTGGCTCATGCAATTATGTTTGTTGAATGTTGTTGAATTGAAATGATTGAATGACGTTTGAATATAAAATTATATATAAAATAATATGGAAAATTTAAGGATATTGCTGATAAAAATGTATAACATTATTGAAAATTTTACCAATTCCTGTGAAGAGGATGTTGATGAGGTCAGTACAAATATATAGTCCTATAACACTCTAGGCGAAAATGCAATTATTCTTTTTTTTAGCTTCACGCTGTATCCTCATATATCAGTGTAGATAGGGCAGATCTAGACTTAAGACACTCCGTTCCCCACTTAGCGTACCCAATCTTCGAGGTATTGCGTATTAATGCCACGATTTGTCTTTGAAACGAGTATATTTTTTTTCTCTGAGTAGTTATCGAACTCACAAACATTGTTTTTACAGGCCGATGCTAAGATTTCAATTTTTAAGAAACAGCCGTTTTAAAATTATAAAAAACATAAATTGCCTATACTACTTTCGGTTTCCTCATTTATTATTTATCGTCCAATTTTTTTTACACCCGTAAAAGAGGCAACTTCATAATTAAAACGCTTCAAGGGATCCCCGCAATAGTAATCCACCGGAATTGGTCTAAAATTATCTAAAATTTTGGTTTCCGCATTTTTTTAGTATAGATTATTTTTGGTCGGACGACTGTTCTTAAAAAACAAACTGAAATTTTAGGTATCTCCGGATGGATGTTAAAAAACTTATTTCTATCTAGGTTATTATAGGACCAAATCAATTTGTAGAAACCTTATTGGCACCGTCTTCACGTAGGATTAAATAGTTCTGTGTAGTATTTTTTTTAATATTGAAGATTTTCTAAGCGAAGAAATTGATCAGTTGACGTTGTAGTTTGAACTAAATAATTTTTGCAAATTTTTATCATTATATGATATAGATATTATGGTTAGCTCACGAGAGTCTGATGTATATCTTTTGAATTCTTATAATTTTTAACAAAGCAAACAGCTTCAATATATATTTTATGTTTTGATCTCTTTTTCTATACAATATATAAAATTCAAAAGGTGAAAAAAATACAAATCTATTTAACGGTTCATAATTTTGATGGCAAATTTAGAGATTAGTTAGTGCTAGTGTGAACTGTATAGAAGCCAAGCAATCTGTGTTTGATGTTAATGTATTTACAAGAAAAATAACAATGACGTACTTTGTGCAGAATTCATGCAGCTGTAGATCCGCTCGCTCTATCTACACGATTGAATGTACAGGCTAAAACAATAAAAAATAAAATTGGAAATCGCCAATAACACGTGATCAATACAATGTATCACAATTATATTGACGTAAATAAAAATGTGCAAAATTGAATTTCTATTATAACTTTTGACACACACGATATCAATGTGTATTCATTTTGGAAACAAAAGCTAGCAATAAAATTTTGCATTTGTTTTATAAATCTACATTGGGCTAGATGTATATTTTGAAAGCTTTAATAACAGAAGAATACACAATGTACATTCATGTATAGTTGGAGATATAAATTCTAAGATTTTCTACGTATAAATGAAAAAAACAGCGTAGTGGTAAAATAAAAAGGCATGCGTGCGTGATCGCAAGTACGGCGAATCAATCTGCGAAGTCTTACGCAATCTTTTCGGAAGGTGAACGCCATGGGACGTCGTCATCTAACTCATCCTCGCTTTCATCACCTTCAGCTTCTTCATCTTGATTATCGGAAGCTATATTAAGACTGCTGGTTACCATGTCGGGCACTGGCAGAATCGATGGCCGTCTGCTCCCTGAAATGTACCATGAAATTTATTTATTATTATTTATTTTATCGCGCAATTTGTCAACAAAAGTCTTTAAAAAATATGTTATTTTATATAAAAAATATAATAAGTATCTTATACCTCGTCGGCAACTCAGAGAATCGGGGCTCAGAAAATTTGAATTGTCAGGTCGTGGTAGCAATAAATGGCTGTCAGTGGCGCTGTCAGTCGCTGGTGATTCTTTAAGACAAGTTCTCGAGTCAGTAGCTGATGTTGGTGGTGCGTCACCGAATTTAGCTGTAAATTTGAAATTTGGAATATTAAATTAACATAATAAAGTAACGTAATTTTCAATTATACTTTAGCACTTTTCAGTAAAGTAGATATTTAGAAAAACTAAATGGTATTTATATTGAGGAATTAAAAATATTTAGAATCGTGATTGATAAAGACAACATTTTGTTACTAAAAATATTGAAGCGTCTTCAATTGTATGTTAGTCGGTCTACTTTAAACGCATCAGTAGATTTACATATTGAAGTCTATATGACATTATGATTAGAATGATTATAACCAATGAGTTTGGATTCATACTAAGGTAACTACGGCAAAATATGAAATATATGTATATGCAGTTCATCAAATAACCAAGTAACAAATTCTAAAATGGGAAAGAGTGCAACGTTATGGCAAATCTACTAATTATTTAATATAAATAATTAATAAAATCTAATATAAAGGTTGCATTTCGCTATATTTTGCTATATGTACATTCAATTAAAGAACTTCTGTTTCGATCAACCGTGGCTGATAAGTATAAATGCGGCATAATATCAGCTAATCATGCAAGGAGCTCAAAATTTTGTTTTTTATAATACTAATTATTATCATTACTAAACTAATAATTATCATTTTGCTAAATAATATATAAAACAAGGCAATATTTGAAGGCATTGCATATTAATTTTACCACTGTTTTTCGTGTAATAATATTTTCCGAATGATATTAGTCAAACAGGATTTCAAAATTTACCTTGATTGAAATTACCCATACATCCTTTCAAATGACGAGCTGCTCTCTGTCCAGATCTGCCAATTGATCCGACGATTGAGTTTAAGTATAAAAAAATAATAATTTTGATGACATCGAGCAACTTAAGCAAAAAAAAAAATATAAAGTAGGTCAAACGATCGCTAGTAATAATGTGAACGCGATCGAGTACGATCTACTTTAAGCTCAATAATCTAACTGTGACACTCACAGCCAGCAACAGTTAAATTAGCGGATGAAACAGTTTTAGCTTGGTTGATGCGTGATGACGATGAAATTGACGTGGAACTCGGGGGAGCTTGTAGAACCACTTGTGGTAGGTCGAACTGAGCCGCGCTAGTACCGTCTGGTCGTCTGTGCTGTCCGGTGCCGCCTTCTGCGTCCCCAGGTTTCTTCTCATTCGAAAGGAGACTACAGGTGGTATGATCTTTTGGTATGGTGTTTGGTTTGCTTTCTGTTTGCTTATCAGAAACTACGAAGGCTGAATTTTCTTCTTTGGTAATGCTCATGTAATAACATGTGTCACTGCTTTTCATAATATGGCGGGGGCCAGGATTGAGAAGTATAGTTTCTTCGTAAAATTCAGGCAATTCAGCTGGACGGACACCTACTAAGGCAACTCCGTATCTAGAAAAAACCGTCACAGAATTTATATTTATCTGTATTTTTTATGTCATATACAAAAAACTTCAAGAGTTTTCATACTTCCTGTGTGAATGAAAGCTGGCATAAGTGAAACTTTTGCCTTCATATTCTCCAAAGAATCGGCTGTCACCGAGAACAATATGATAAATTTCGTTGCCAGAGCATTTACCATACAGACGATGCCACTCTTCGGGTGATTGTTGTCCTTCCCTACAAATGTCAAGTGTTTTTTGTTACAAGACTCTATTGTCAATATGATATATCTTTTATATTTTTATTCTTTTTATTAAATATATAATAAGTATGAACTTACTGTCCCCGGCTAGTATGCAATAACAATGTAACAAGAGTAGATGCTCCTGGGCATGTGCAGTTGTTAGCAAGTAGTGCATATTTAAATTCATCTTCACAAACTACAAATTCTGCAAATTTCACATGCAACTTGTTTTCTGGCCTAAATATCTGTACATATTGAGGAACATCTGGAGCAAAATCTTTTACTGCCCAAGATCTGTAATTTATGAACAAAAGAACCATAAACCTTTCAGTACATCATGTATGTTTCTTTTCACCGCTTTAACCTGCACACAGCTGGGTAGGCAGAGGGAACCTAGTGTTAAGGCACTCCGTTCCCAACTTTCCAACAAAATCTGTAGCGGCACTCAACGCCGCGCTTTGCGCGCTCGACACCAGAGCAAAGAAATTAAAATAGGAAATAAATTTTCTTAGAAATTAAAACCACAACCTATCGCTTACAGTCACACGCTAATGCCCCTGCGCCACGAGTAGACTATAGTGTTTGCTTTTTTATAGTATTAAGATTATTTTGTACTGTCACCTAAGGATTGTGTGCTCATCAGCAGCTGTTTTGTCCGCATAATTTCTTGCAGCCAATATAAAACAAGCCTCTGCTTCATTCATGCGGGCGCGGATGAGATCAGTGTCCTTCAAGCACGACCCTTGGATGTAAATAACTCTTTGGGCCCAAATGGGAACCTAGAAAGTGGAATTGTTCATATCATTCAGATGAATTTGTTATTATACTTTTTTAAATTGAATTTATTTTTTTATCACTTTAACCTGTAAAATCATTCTCATAGTAGTGTCAAGTTCCATAGGCGATAGAAGAACTACATAATAATCTTGTAGTAAAGGGTGAGCGTAAAATTCGTTTAGGAAATCCATAATGGTATCTGCGTGTAGAGTCGTCGAACACACGACCACATGTTTCTCCGACTGGGCACGGTGCGACGAGTACGAGCCTCCTAGTTTTTGTCTCTCCATCCATGTAAACGCGAGTTGTTCAAACTGAAAAGGTAATATTTTTTATAGTGTTATTTTTTACATCGATTTCTATAAAAAAGAAGATGTGGAAATGTTTTTTGAAATGAATGCTTAAAAACTGATAGGGAATATATTGATATAATAGTTTCGAACTAAAAAACAGCATGTAAATCTGCCAAATATTTGTGTACATTTACTATTATACCTATTTATTATATTTAGCAAGAAAATTACAGTTTTGTTATATTATATTTTATAGATAAATGTCAAACAGCAATAATGAGGAACAACATTAAATCTTTAAGATTTTGTAGCCTAATTAATTTTGCGAACGAGAAAGTGCGGCCTTCAACGCTACATTGTGTTAACAGCTTGAGTAATGTATCCACTATGCATATGTGATACATTTCAAAGATGTTAGTGAATGACGTTACGGTGTTTCGTCACCTTTCAAATACATATTTCAATAATTTTCAAAAGGGTTTTTCAAGTATCTTAAAAACTGAATTAGACGTCATTAAAGTATATTGTCATACAATCCATACCACATTAAACTATAAAGACCTGAAATAACCCGATTAACTTACCGATTACCAATTAAATTACCGGTAAATAAAAGTGAGATGTAAATATCTAACCTGTGTCGGCAAAACGACGAGGGCAACTCCGATCATTATGACCATGAAGAGTTGGGATGGCCATATATCAGGCACGAAGTCCCCATAGCCCACGGTGGAGAATGTCACCACAACAAAATAAGTTGCTTGGAACAGGTTGAGGTGACGGTGGCCGGCGCGTTGAAAATGTTGAATCCCGCAAACGCTGACAAAATGTATATTAATATTGGTTTATCAAATTAAATAATCAATTAATTACTGCGCAAACTTGCGACTATAAACGCGACAAGTGGTGCGTTCGATGCCCGTTCGAGGAAAGCGAATATTTAATTTATATTGCTTCACTCTGGTAAGGAGGCAAATCTTCCAGAATTCGGCAGAAAGTGTTCCTCACAAACGTGTCTCAATCAACGCAGTGTCTTAACACTAGGTTTCCAGATTCTCTCCGCCTAACCTGCTAATAATACGATTTGTTAATAAATCTGTTTCCTCTGTATCCGTATAAAAAAATAGAGCTTTTACAAATAAAACGCAGTCTTGTTGTAATGTATGAGCGATTTATATTTCATTTATAGACATAATTTGATATTCTTAAACAAATTCGAGAAAATGAAAATGTTTTTACTCAATATACGTAAAAGCTTCAAAGTGGTAGAGAAAATCTTGAAAGGTGTAAATTATAAGGGCATGTTGTTGTGAACATGGTTCCGAATTATTTTCGCGGAAAATGTTAAGCGATTCTTTTATTTTTTTCATTTTAATTTTGCAACGCCATGGCTTGGCGTTGCTTGATTTCTGATTTCTGTTGTTTGTCGTGGATACTTGTTAGCTGTGAGTTTTACTTACCTAGTAAATACTAGACAAAGCAAGGTGACGCACAATATCATGAGTTGTTGCGATAGTGCCGATTGTGACTTTTGCATTGCCCGATGCAAATCGTTCTGTAACAACAATATATAGTTAAATGTAAAGAAATATTAGCAATTTTATAAGTAATTAATAATATAAGTATATGCTTAAAATTTATCATTTGAACACTTACAAACATGTTCTCCAGTGACCTCTTGGCAAGCCAGCAATTTAAAAATACAGGTATAAACAAGTTGCGAAGAGGTGGAAATGGTATCTGAAAAAAATATAATATATGTAGCTAATAAACAAATATTGTTTTTTTTCAGCTTCACGTTTTATCTTGCATACACTCAACACGCAATGCCTCCAGAATTCGGCAGAAAGTGGGGAATGGAGTGTCTTAACACTAGTTTGCCGCTGCCTACCCTGCTGTGTGCAGGATACAGCGTGAAGCTTTTTATACATTATTACGTATTAACGAGAATACTTACAGTCAGCGCGAACGGAACAGTGTTCACCATTTCCAATATAAAATGAAACGATAACACCTGTTGCCAGATGTTGCCCTTAAAACAAATTGAACTAATATAAAAACTATTGAATAATTTGAGTTTCTTCACAAACTCTACTAACTCTGTATGGAATCTCGAAACAAAAGTTTTTGTTCATTGTTTAATTACTTATAACAATTGAGCTGATCGCAGTATAACGTAACTTTAGATTTTTTATATAAATTGCAAACACTACATATAATATATTTTCTTAAAATATGACTGTATTATTTATTTCACAGACCGCTTACGGCCACCGCAAATTAAGTTTTTTTTTGTTTTTATCAACTTCTTATTCATGTGTTCTTCCGGGGGCGTGCTTTTAACGTATTTTACAGTATTATCGTCAATTAAAATCTCTCATTTTTCTTTTAACCCAACGCCTCGCTGATATTAGATTGATTATTATAATTACTAATATTATAATTAAAAGATAGTTTCATTATTTTTTACCTTGTAGCCGAGGTAAACAAGCAAAATTGCTTCTGCTAAAGAAATCATAGCAAGAACCACTTGGACACCCCATAGGTACAGCGGTCGGTTTACCCATATTATACCGTCCCAATTAATTATAGGGTGTTCCTGGAACTCTTCCTCAGTGAGATTAGCAGAATATTCAAATTCACTTTTATTTCCTGGTCTACATCCATAACTGAAATTTTTATTTAATTTAAAGTTTAAAGTGTATCAATCGCATGTAACATATATATTGACTTTATCATTTGTGCATATTTCAATCTATTTTGCAGTCTGGCATCATTTTATCAAAATACATAACATAAAAGCGAAAATAACAAAATACTTTCACAAAACAAACAGGTCCTGAGGTGAAAGAGTCTCAATCTAAATATTACGCCCGTAGACGCGTCAAACTCACGACATCCTGCATGGCGATGATATAGATATTATTATTTACTTTTAACGCCATATATGCGAATAACATTTTAAATGGTATACGAGTATAGTAGCCTCTACTGTGACATAGATATTATACCTTTTTATTTTCAAATTAAAACCTTGAGGGCTAAAACAAACACAACAAGATTGTTACTATAAAATAAATGCAACATGTTCGTTTCTAATTGAGTCCATGGAAGGGAAAAGACTCATTCTGTTGAACGAGAAACACATGATTAATTTAGTGAGCTGCGCTTTACTGGTGTTCTAGTTCCACGTAATTTCATATAATGATTATTGACATAAATTTACCTGTAATAATGTGATTTGAGTTGCATTCGTGATAGGTCAATTGAATTTTTTTATTTATTATTGCAACGTCTATTACTATCTATATTACTGGACATATACAGTCATACATACATAAAGACCTTATATTACGAAGATCGATTGACCCTTTTATGAACAAAAAATACACTTGTGACCTACATATGTAAATGAAATAGTAAAACTCTTGTGAATAGCTTAAAAACGAAATGTATTTTTTTTGTGACTACTTAAAGAAAAAAGAGGTTTATTACCTTTTTTTATTTTAAATAGTAACATTAAACAGTTTACATTTGATTTATATGGTTATAGTAGATACGTAGTATTAATAGGCGAATATAAGCAATCCTATATGATATATTAGAACATTTAATTAATCATATCTTTTCAATATGTCAATATGATTTTTTATTTTAGTGTATTTGAAACGCCAATTCAGCATAAGCTACTTTGCCAATTTTAAGTTATTAATTGTCATAAATTATATATATACAGTACTTACCAGCTAGCTGTTATGGGATGTCCGTCAGTACAAACGCGTAAAATGTACAGAAAGCATGCTAGTAGTTTGAAAAATAGATTTACTATCCTAATCCGTAAACCTAGAACAGACAAATATACCTGTAACAATATACAGTAGTAGCTCATACACCACGGTCACCACCACGTCACAAAGGTGGTGATTTCATATTCAATTTAATTGTAAAATAGATGTAGTCTTTATTTCAAAGCCTCTTTATTTTATTATAATACAATATTTATACATATATCTACAATTATACCCTTAAACTATGATGGAAGAGAAATTAATTTGAAGAACGTACGCAAATTACTGAGCACGTGTTCTTTGATCTCTGAATTAAGAAATTTTAGGAAATTTACATACATTTGAATTTTAATCAAAACCCAGTGAATTATATTGAAGCTTACATGATTATTCTTAAAACGTAAATACGTTTATTACAAAGATTCTTATATATGTTGTGTATATCTGTTTAAGTGGGGAGCGGAGTGTCTTGTGTCTGTCTCAAGATATAAGTTAATTTCGAAAGCATATTTTTGCTTAATGATAAGACATAGTAACTAGAAACTCTATAGATAGTAGTCGAAATAATAATGTTTACCGATAGCTTTCTATTAAACGGTTTAATTTGGTAAGTGACTCGCTGTCGTGTCCGCTTGGTGAGACAATTACTCGGTTTTGAAGGGAAACGTATGTAGAACTGATATTGTGATTACAGTTTTATGTTACTTTCGTGATAAGTACTTACATTGTATTAACAAACGTTATATGTATTTAAGTTGATTTAAAAAATATTAGTTTATACTTAGAAATACAACTTAATTTTTCGAAATTATTAATTTTGCTGATATCTAATTTGACATTTAGCAACAGGCTCTAGTACAATTATGTATATTTTTAATATATCTTAGTTTACCCTTATTTTTTTCAAAAATAACATGATAAAATAAAAAAAAGTACCGATCTACTTACTCGAACGTTGATTCTTTATAAAATATAATTGCAGTCTTTCTTTGAATGTATTTTCGTTTACATAATATTCCACTCGCACTCTGAAACAAAGAAATAAAAGCTTATAAAAACTCAATTCACTATACTTATGTAAATTGTAACATAAATAAAATAGATGTTGTTGTATATAAAAGTTTATTTACAATAATGTTTCATTTTATTTATTAGAACAAGAGCAGTAAATATGTTATTTATATTAACGTTATAGCACTAAAATTATTACAAATATTACAAATTAGTTACAATTCACTAGAGTCAAATAAAGTTGATCGGAAACATTACACTCAGTCCAAAAAGGAATTTTGAAATAACAATTCAATATAGGTTGTCTGCGTCCCTTTTATATAAGGGCGTTGTGACCTTTTTGTTATTTAAAAATGTTGGCAGTCATCATTCATCATCTACTGATGATGAATTTGATCATTGTAAAAATTATATGATGACTTTTTTATTTTATTGTTGACATTTTTTTACTTGTATTACGTAAATGGCTAAAATTGATTTAAATAAATTCTATATGTTATAAAAATATAATAAAATAAATTTTATCCCAATACATCTTAGCTTAGATATTTGGAATTATGCTTTATGATGTAATTACATTAATTATCAATATTTATATGGAGCTTTTCAAATACGAGTACATCTATTCCATGAAACAATTTGATACGCGCTAACCGTGTGTTAAAATAAATTATTTATATTAATATTTCAGCAATCCTATTAAAAAAATTCAGGGCTAAAGTAAAAAAGCGGCTGTTTCTTTGTAACTTTTTACACACCCACCTAGTAAAAATACATTTTTGACGTTGAAATAAAGTTGTGAATTTTGTATGACAATCGTTACTTTTGCACAAAGCATACAAATGAAGGTGACAACTCGCTATTGGTACACATCTAACCTACTTCTATTAATATTATATTAGTATGTATCTATAAGTAGGCTAATTAATTCAATCGCATCGATCGAATGTAATTACTAATATGTCTTTTGCTTGATAGGTTTAAGTAAAATGTTATAACATTATGTGACTGTAAAAGTGACTGGTTGTGGGTTCGATCCCCACTCGAGGAGATGAAAT
>DWAP01000495.1:0-20932 GCA_018230625.1 Heliconius eleuchia
GATTCGTACTACTATGGTGATCGGTTATAGTAAGTGTTTGTGTTGTTTTAAATAAAAATTATGTATCTCGCACACAACAGGGTAGGCAGAGGGAACCTAGGTGTTAAGACACTTCGTTCAGCACTTTCCGCCAATTTCTAGAGGCATTGCGTGTTGAATAGCAGAATTCAACGCCGCGCTTTGCCTCGGAACCAGAGCCTGAAAATAAAAGTAATAAATATTTCCTCCTTCAAGTTATCTCTTTTCTACCTGTCAATGTCGTTCGTGTGTTCTCCATACAACGTGACATTTGCCAAGTGAATTGAACTTAACTGGCACGCTGAGATCGCATTAAGTGAAGAGATGATAACGACACATAAATGATTGGTCATTACAATACGTGAATAATTTAAATAAACAATTAAGAATAGCACAATACAAATGACAACTTGAAAAATAAAAGGGTGAAATGTGATATACCAACAAAGAACCTATATTATATACATATATAATAAGCACGCGAAAAGATCCTCATGGGAACTTACACCTGTTTACCACACTACCCTTGGTACTCTATAAGTAAACGGAAGTACACATTACTTACGATTTTTTGAAATATTAATGACTTTATTTTCTATATTGAATAATATAAACCTAAAGAATTTATGTGTTTGAGCAAGCTTATCTCAGAAGCTACAGAAAAATGTAAAAATTCCTTTTGATACAGTCAAACAAACAGACACTCAGCGTAGTCCTAGTAATAGTGTCCTGGTTTACCTTTTCAGTACTAAACGCTAAAAATTATATAATTTGAAAGTGCAATAAAAAAACTTTTTTGTCTATTATTATTACTCCTATAGTTAGGTTTCATTTTGAGTATCTCAAGATATTACGTGCGCTTTATGTTTATCGCTCTTGTTTTCCCGATACGAAATATTTTATTATACCTGTATTGTAAAGTTTCTTATTGGATCCTAATCACAGTCTAATCGATTACGCTCCATGCTTATCATAAATTATTTGTGGAATAAAATTGTTGTCTCGAGCTCTGACAACACGTCTGATACAATATCTAACACTTTCCTACATTAGACACTTGAGCGTCTCACTAACCCTCATAAACGTCAGACCAACAATAAAAAAGGCAGCAACACAAAACAGATAAGACTATAACATTTGAAATTCAATAAAATATTCAACCAGACAGGAGCGCGGTGAATAAAATTCAAGCTAGAACTCGCAGTGAGTGCAAATTGTGTTGCAGAGATGAAAACTAAATTCAATTTAGAATACTTTGAGCGTCAGGTGGCAGTTCTGTATTGTCTAGATACTTCTTTGTCTCACATTCTGCTGGGGTTTATGATTTAGAGCTTTAAAAACAGCAACCTTTCCTTGCTTTTGTTTCCTTGTCATCACAATTTAATAATATTTCTTCTATAACTAGAGTATTATTATATTTTACTTTTTACTTGTTTTTCTCTGGTGTGGTGAAATGGAAATCATTGTTGTGTGTGACACACTGTAAGTGCCCGAGGTCACTGGTTATATGAAAACGATTAACATGGTATAGTACCTATGGGTTTCCTCGATAGATGGACTTTCCAACACGAAAAGATTTATTTTAATTTGAACAACGAAGCAAATGTCCTAACCTTAATGATTAAGGTGCTTAGCAAAATAAAATGTTCAGGTCTATAGAATATTTAGTATAAAAGTATAGATTCATGAAACTTTATATGATATGAGATAATTATATTAAAATGGAAATATCTAAAACATATAATGATTGTTTTAAAAGCACACAAGTAAATAACTAGTTCGATTTGAACTCACAAAGACGCGTTTACTATCAATCTTATAGCACTACATTATACTTATATAAGAATACAAACTAATTAATAGGAAAATCGAAATGCCATCTCACCTCCCACGAGACTCATCTCGCCATCGTTCACTGTCGAACTGATGGATACAAATCTCTGAAGGATATGGGAATTGCGTAAAGCTGAATGGTTTACAAGAGGTGCGGATCTGTTCAAATTTTTATACGTATTGTAAAAAAATATTTTTCTTTCCTAAATGTGGTTTGTACACATTATAAATATAAAGTAATAGCTGTAGCTATTCATTGGCGTAGTAAGATAGAAAAGAGATATTATCTCGATATGACTTTTCTAGCCTTCTAAAAACAAATATAATGAGTTATTCTTTAACTAATGAGCAAACAGATCGTCAGAAACACTTTCATTCCCTCCCGGATATTGCCACTTCACGAGTAGGAGAGGCGAATGTTAGCCATTTCACATTGGTTACTTAGTTGTCTACCTAGTTCTACTTATTTTTATTATATGAACGCTTTATTCCGCATACAGCATGGTAGGTAGAGGATATCTAGTGTTAAGACACTCCGTTTAACTAGCACCGCCCAGTCCTTGAGACATTTTTTACAATCAGTCCTTTAGAAAAACTATACAAAAAAATATTTTAGCAACAAAAATGAAGGTATTTAATGCATCATTTATTTTTATTTCCTTCATGCTGTCTTGCATAAAGCAGGGAAGGCCCGCGGCGTTCCCTATGCACTCGGAACATTACGTGTTGAGTAACAGAACGGCATGATCGCTGTATATTGCTACTATAGCGAGAAAATATATATAAAATTAATTCTCCTACGTGGGAACCAAATTCACCACCGTCGCGTTTATAGTCAGACGCTGTGCCGATGCGCCACTACGGCGTCTTCCTTGCTACATATAAGTTCGAAACCATAAAATGGTAATAGTGCTTCATCACTTTACATTTTCTCATTATAAAAGGAATGAATATACCTAATAATAAATATTAAAAATAATACTTTTTGTTTTAGGATGGGGCGAGTCGCTGTTGTCCCTGCCAAAGAAATGGCTCAGCACCCAGGTCTACGGCGCCGACGACGAGGACTTCCAAGTAATGTTCATATTAATTTATTTACTTTTTTCTTTTATTGGACTAAGCACTAAGACTTAATAACACATTAAATTACAATGCAATCAGAGGCACCCTAAAATTTATTTAACATTATGTGCTTTAGTTAATTAAATCACAAAACAAATGAACCATCCCCTATTAATTTATGCAGAATAGTAGGCATGGGCACATAATGTTAAGACGCTATATATTTCAATTATATACCGATTATATTATTGAAATACACTTATTGGGGGCCATCGTGGCGCAGGGGCATAATGGTTTAAGCCTAAAAAATTATACAGTAAAGTAAGTAATTATTACAGAATAATTATATTGTCATATAGTATACACAAGTAGCCAAGCTACCTGTGCCGGAGCTCCAGGCCACCCTGGACGCCTACGTGGACTTCGCCTCGGTGATCGTGAACCAGCAACAACTGGAGAAGACACAGGATATCGTGAAGAAGTTCGCAGAGGAGTTGGGTCCGAAGATGCAAAGTATACTCCTCGAACGCCAAAAAGAAATGACTAATTGGGTGAGTTTTTATATTAACTTTAACTGAAAATGAGCATTACCATAATTTTCTTGTTGTTATCGAACATTTCCAACGTAGTTGGTATAAATACATAACAATAGCTCACCCAAACGACATTGTTTCGCCATTTCATAAACAAATATGCGGCCAAAACGTAAACTTACTTCAACATGTTCTCGAAAATTAAGGAATTTTGCTTGTTATTTTGCCTTTTCAATCAAGTTTCTAGAAATTATGGCTCCTTGAAATCTCCGAGGTTGTTTGAAGATTTGTTACTGAAAGAAATAATACATTCTATAGATATTGCGAGTGATAATGAAAATCTATTTGAAATAATATTAAAATTATTAAACAGTGTCTGCGCGTGTGTGCAACAAACGTTAAATGAAAAGCAGAATTCTATTTTTAATGTTGAAACCAACATATTACGAGAAGATGAAGACAATACTGTCAGTAATATTGAGCTTTATAAGAAGATTTACAACAGAACTTGTATTAATTTAAAGCAAAAGGTAATGAAAAAAATTTACGAAAATAATAATATAGCCGACATCAATGGTTATAAGCTAAATAAAAGGCTATTTTATGTAGATAAAATAACAAAAGAAAACATGGAACACACATTATTTGAAATTCTTGTAAAAAACTACAAAAACCGCAAATATAGAATACGAAATTTAGATTCATATAAAAATAAAATATTGATGACAAATAAAAATGAATACAATGTAGTTATAATCATTACTTTATTTCCAAATTCAATAGAAGATTTAAATAATTACAAAAATCTAAGTGAATATCAACTCGTTAATGCCTTTACTTTACAATCACCAGTGGATATTGATATAATTCGTACGACATCTTTTCAAAATAGCGATAATACTCCTAAATTTGATAACGTAAAAACATGTCACTTATATTCTATTTACAATTTTTTGAGTGAATGCATCAAAAACGATACAGTAAAAATATTTAAAATTATAAAAATTGAAAAATCACAGAAAATTTATATAAATACTATAGCTTATGAAAATTTTGATATCTATATGAATAAGTGTTGTAGCAATGAATTTGTATGTGAAAGTGTCATGTTTAAGAACATCTTTAAATCAGCGCAGTTAAAGTTAGTTTCATCTACAGAGAAATATAACAAAAACTTAGACGAAAATTATCAAATTATTATAAATAATATAAAAATGTTAATATATCAATATGCTAAGAAAATCAGCTACACAAAAAACATAAATAGTTTAGAAAAACGATCACTTGATGATATTATTAAGTATCAAAGCAATAATTGTGAAGTGTATAAAAGTGTTAACTACTTAACTACTAGTTATGGAGATGTCGAGGAAAGTAATATTAAAGTAAGGAAATATTCTACAGATAAAAATAATTTGACAACTGAGCCTTTTGTATGCACTGAATCTACCAGTATTCCAAGTATTCAAACAAATTATTTGCAAACAGAAAGTAATTATTATAAAAGAATACCCTCAGAGAGCGCGCAAAATATTTCTATTGACACAATAATGTTACAAGATCTCACTACTGGGCTACCTAATACAATAAGACAACAATCAACAGTAAGTTACCAGACTCGTCAAAATATGTCTAACCAATTTTTTTTTGCTTTTAATAGAAAAATAACTACAAATAAGCATGCATCATCATCATCATCATCATCTACTGAAGTCAATTTAGTTCTTTCACATATTTTAGATTTAAAAGAAAAATATATCCGTAGTCCCACTCAATCTAGTACAATTACTATTTCTAGTAATAATAGCATTTCAACTAAACTAAATGAAAATCATCTTAAGTATCAAAATCAATCTCCGTCCATTATAATATTAAATAATAAGATGGGAAATAAAACTATTACATTAGACAATAATAAATCTGTAACTAAGCCCGCCAAAATGGCAGAATTTCTGAAAGAAGCTACAGAAAACGACAACATATTTTCGAAAGTCAATAGTCAGTCAGATGATAAAATTGGAGTTCAAATTGTATTTATAAAAAACAATAATAAACTTAGTACCAACAAACTGAATACTTTTAAAACTACAATATCACAAGAATTTTCAAAAATTGTGAATAGTAAATTTAACGAATCATTTGTAAATACTGGTAAAATATATCAAGCGTCCTCCACTTTTAAACCAAAACTCCGTATGTACAGTAAACCCCAGGCGTCAATATTTGAAAACAAAAACAATACTGGGGAGTTTAATTCGGTAACTTTAGTAACAACAATAATAAAACGTCTTGGAAACGTTAAAAAACTATACATTCAAGAATTAAGTTTATTTTCTATATCTCCAAACAAATCCATTTTGTACTCTGCTAACATTACCGTTCCCAAATCAATATCCAAGTTTATAACAAAAACAGATACAAATTCTAAGTTTACTTCAAAAGCATTTAAAAACATATATCAAAAAGTAAATAAAGAAACATCAAAAAAAATCTCTAATATTGATCCTAATACAAATACTTACATAAACTATCGTAAAAATAATAACGAAAAATATTTTAGCTTGGATTTTATAAAATATTCCACAATGGATAATGTAAATAATCGTCACACGAATGTTGTTAAAAATCATAAAAAGGATACTACAAAAGATCTTACAGTAGATAATGTAAATTTAAATCCTATAACAAACACAGTAAGACAAACAACAATAGATGTTGGTCGAGATTTTGCAAGGAATATTACCAAAGATCCTACAACAGATATTCTAAGTTACACTAAGATGGAAAATATAAAATATTCTGCAATAAATAATATAAATTGTCCTACCATAGATAATAAAAATGACACTATAAAAGGTAATATTAAAAGCAATGCAAAAGATTTTCCAACAGATGGAATCAAAGCTTTAACGACAAATATCGTGAAAGATCGTCCAACACATGTTTCAATTGCAGATTCTAAATACTATACAGTAAACGTTTTAAACGATTCTATAAGAAATACTACAACAGAAGCAAGAATAGATATTGCAAAAAATCAAACGACGGATACTGCAAAATATTCTATAATAAATGGTAGCTATGATGTTGTAGAGACAACAAATAATGCAACACCTTTAAAAGCGTACTACATCAAAGATACTACGGTAGAGACAACAAATAATGCAACACTTTTAAAAGCGTACTACATCAAAGATACTACGGTAGAGACAACAAATAATGCAACACTTTTAAAAGCGTACTACATCAAAGATACTACGGATACTGCATATAATTCTACAATGGATATTGCTAAAAATCTTTTAACAGATACTTCTAAACATTGTACAACCAATACTGTAAAACATCCTGCAATGGATACTCTTATATTTCATGGTGGTAAAAGTTCTACAATAAACAATGTAAAATATCGTAAAACGTATCCTACAACAGACACAATAATTCATATTATAAGATATCCTACAATAGAAACCGCGAAAATACACAAAACCAACACTAAAAAGGATCGTGTAACGAATGCTTCTAAATATCCTACAGGAAATACTAAAACAAAATTAATAACGACAATTGTTACTGATCCTACAGTGAAAACTGCAAAATATCAAACGAAAGATATCGTAAGAGACAGAATTGCAAATACTGCTAGTGATCGTACGATGTGTATTACAAAAAAATCTAGGATTAATAACGTAAAAAGTCATGCATCGTTTAATGTGAAAACGTTAATTAAAGATATAGTAAAAAATATATCTTCAAAAAATACAACAGATAATGAATCAAATAAAAGTATAATGTATACTGCAAATGATCTTATAATGCCAAACATAAAAGACCGTACAATAGATAGTTCAACAGTTTATTCAGGATTAATCAAGGATTATACAAGATATAAGGCAGTAGATCTCATCAAATATATTACAAAAAATAGAACAACAGGTACTATTAAAGATTCTATAAAACATACTACTATATGTCCTTCAATAGTTATAAAAAATCCAACGATATCTATAATTGTGAAAAATCGTACAAAAAATAATGCAAGCTACATTAAACTGAATAAGTCAAAGGATGATACAAAGGGCGATAGAAATTACTCCACTGTAGAAAATGCAAAAGATCTTTTAATGAAAAACACAAAAGATGCCATAGCGGATGGTGGAAACAATCATAAAATGAATAATGTAAAAAAACGTGTATCGGATACTGTAAAAGATTCCACAACAGTTATTGCAAAATATCAAACAAATAATGTAAAAGGTTCTGTAATAAAAATTATAAAAAAATTAACAACTTATATTAAGAATGATTCAACATACAATTCTACAAAAAATGTTTCAACAGATGCTGCAGAAAAATTAATAACAAATGTTGCGAAATATCTAATATCTGGTAAAATAAACAATCGTACAACATACTCTACGATAGATCTATCAATTGATTCTTCAAAAGATTTGAATATGAGTAATTTAAAATATTACACAACAGATTCTGTGAATTATTCTACAATAGATATTGTAAAAGATCCGGCAATGAAAAACGTAAATAATCCTATACTTGATATAAAATATAATTTAATAAATACTGCAAATTATTCAACAACATTAAAAGGTCTTAGCATAGATACTTCAGCAAAACCTATAACAGATACAAAAAAAGGTTTAAGGATGGACGTAGGAAGTATAAATAAACATTCAAAAAATATTGCAAAATATTCTACAATTGATTCTACTCAAAATTCTATAACAAAAATAACAAAAAAAATAATGACACATAGTGTAAAAGATCGTTCATCAACTAATTTAAATTACTTTATAACGAAAAAAGTGAAGTATGTCACAACGGACAGTGGGATCTATTTTACCACGCATAATAGGATGCATAATAGGAATGAAATTGATAATCCTAACAATCCTGTAGCAAAAATCATAAATGATCCCAAAACGAATAACATCAATGGTACTACAGCAGATAAAGATAACAATAATATAAAAAATGTAGTGGATATTAAATACAATTCTACCACGGATAATGATATTTTGAAAAGTAGTTTAAATTATCCTACATATATAAATGCTGCAGTGCATTATACAACCCCTTTATCCTTGGCTAGTGATCCAATAATTAGTAATGAAAAATATCTTAAAAAATATACTACAAATGCTATAATAACAGATTCTGCAATTGACGCTGGAATTGATCCAACAACAGATAATAAGAAATATGTTAGAAAAAAGACTATTGCACCATATATTAATGATCCTACAATAAATAATGAAAAAAATCGTAAAACAGATATTGCAAGAGATCTAACAATGATTACCAAAAAAACAAATAGAATAGATACTTTAGAAACTACTGCAAAAAATCTAAAAGTGGATGTAGGAAAAGGTCTTTCAACGGACACTGCTATTAATTCAACAACTAATAAAGCATATGATTATACATCACATAATGTAAATTATATTACAAAGATAGACGTAAAAGTTCCTACAACCAATAATATTATATTCTCTACAATGGTGACTTCTAAACACCCAAGAACAGATAGTATAGAACACCGTATAAGAAATATTGTAAAATTTACAACAGTAAATAATAATAAAAAATCTTCAGCTAATAATACTAATAAATATTTAATAACTCCTAATATAAAATATGCTAGAATTTATTATATAGATGATCTTACAAAGGATAACGCGGAACGTTTAAAAATAGATCAGGTTAAAGATCACACTACAATACGATACGACACTGCCAAAAGTTCTGCCGTAAGCCCTGCTAGTAACTTTTTAATAGATATTTTGAAAAATGCAACAACAGATATTGTCCATTGTACAACAAAGACTGGTGAATATCCCACAAAGCATATTAAAAAGGCTCTTACGACGAAAACTATAAAAGATTTCACATCGAACATTTCAAGCACTGTATCTACAGATGCTACACAAGATTTTACAACAAACATTGCACTAGCTCTGAGAACAGAAAGTGTAAAAGAACCAGAAAAAGAACCTGCAATAGATATTACAAAAGCTGCAACATCAGATATTTCATCAGTTGTAACGATAGACACTATAAGAAAACATATGATAGACAATCCAAAAGATGCTTTGGACAATCTTAAAACGCATAAGGTAACAGTTCTTATATCGGATATTTTTAGGACATCTACAATGCATACTATAACGGATGCTGTACAATATTTTATTACGGATGTAGCACCATCTTTAACTACAGAAACAGTTCTGTTAAAAGATACAGTTATATATCCGATAATATTTACTTCTGACACTCTAATATCGCGACCTATAAAAAAATCTACGACAAGTAATAAAATAACTAATGTAATATGTACTACAGGACATTCAATAAGGAATAATGAAAAAGAATATTCTGATTCTGTAAATAAAGTTATAACAAATAGTAAAAAAAAATCAATACTGAATACTACACTCGATCGTACAAAGGATATTATTAAGAATCCAAAGACTGACAATGTAGAAGATTGTACAATAGATACTGCAAATAATGTGACCGACCAATATTTTATGAGAGATAATGTTACAGATTCTACAATTTCTTTGTTTAATAATAAGGATTCGAATATTTTCTTTTCAAATAAATTATCGAAAACTTCACCATCAATTAAGAAATATTTGAAGATTGGAGAGAATAATCATTTTGCTCCTATAATAAATATGACAGTAAACACAGAAGCAAAACAAAACAGCTTGGAGAAATTGTTAGCTTCTTTAATAATACCTAAAAAGAGCCAGTTTGAAAGGAAAAATAGTCGTATAACGTTACCGATGTTAATAAAGGAAGTTAAAGAGTTTACTGCTAAAGCTTCAACAAAAGTAGTAAATAACAAAAGTAATATTGTCAAAAGTACCAACTTCCAGAATTTTACTACACAATTGTTTACAGGTGGTTTGTCAACATCGTTATCGGAGAATGCAAATAATTACAAAGCGATGATAAATGGTTCGAACAATAATAAAAACGTACAAGTTTCTTCAGCGAAACATGTAATTGATGCAAACAGTAGTGTGACTAATAAAGACAATTTTAACAAAATTAAAATTTTTTTGAATACGACTGTGAAATATCGAAGAAGCCAACCAGGGACAACGACCACTTTCTCATCTAAATATCCTCCGAAAACACCGCTATGGATTCCTAGTACTGTCCAAAGTACCACGAAGTCAGTATCTAATAGTTATCCTTTATATGTATCTACTATCAGAGAGCCATTAATTGCTAGAATCATACCAACGACATTATCTTCAATGAAACTTTCAGTAAGGATACCAGAAGACTTTAATAGACGGACTGCGAATAAAGCTTATACAAGTCTTATGGACAACTTACTGCCTATGGAAAATGTTAAATATATAAAAACTAAAATTCTTGAAACTAAACCAACAGTAAAAAATCGAAGTATTACTGATGATGATTCGAAACAAGTTAAAACAAGAAGAGATTTAAAAATAACTACACCCATGTCATTAATATCTAATATTACTGAACATCTAGACCCTAATAATTTATTATTGCCAGTCGTGACTCTTTTACCTCTAAAATCTAGTACAAATGACTTTAGTAATTATCTACAATCCAGCACGGATTCACTTTTAAGTCAATCTGTCAGATCAATAAGATTTGAATTTAATACACTTCCAATTTTTACAAGAAATGATAATATGGTAACGCCAGATCGTGTAAGAAAAAAAATGTCTGATACATATTATATAATTAACACTGAAGCTCATATTGCAAATACAAATATAAGAAAAAATATTTTATCCACAAATAAACTTAAAACTTTTAATACACTAACGGAAAGGACACAGAATAATTTAGAAAAAAAAAAAGAATTTACAGAAAAAAAATACAAAAAAAGTAAAACAGTGAGGTATAATACATTTAAACCTGCCGAAGAAGATTATGAAGTAACAAAGAAAATTTCAATTTCAAATTATCATAATTTGAATGTAAAAGAAATAATTCTAAATGATTATTCACCAACATTGAAACACGTAGAAAGTGTAACTTTTAAACCAAAATTTTATACTTTTAAACCTTCTTTATTACCTAAAGTGTATACAATCAATAAATTGACAGAGCCACCAGTCTCCCACACTGCAAGACATAAAATCAATTATCATAGAAATATTAATAAGGAAAATTTATTAGATCCATTCGGAAACACCAACTTGTACCCAATAAACAAGCTTCCATCGCACACACAAAGGAAGGTGATGAAGCGAATACATCTATCAAAACAGAACAGAGAGGTGCTTGCGATGGACACGAAGGACTTCTTCTCCAACAGACTCAGCAGTGCCAACAGATTATCCAGACCAGTTCTTTTCAACCACATGCCTGTACACTCAGCGACAGTGGTGCCAAAAGAATACGTACTTCGTCCAATGTTTGAAGAGGAGTCTTTCAGACCTAAACCCTTATTTGTAATGAATGACAATGATTTTTATAGAAAGGACTTTGGGATACATCACCATAATGACGCTCACACGTTACGACATAAAATTAATTACATCAAAGACACTATACAAGTACCTCCTGAGAAAGAAACAACTGTAGAAAGACCGATATATCTGTCAACTAAACCACGAATTTTAAGAGATAGAATTGATTACATAAGGAATGTTTTACACGATAGTGACAGTTACAGATCCCGATCAAATGTTATTGTCAAACCTGTTATAGAGATGCAAAATAGAGATCCACTGTATTATTTCAGACGCAGTGGCTTATACAATAACGGAGACACCTCAACAGAGGCAAATAGACTTAAGCCAACGCGGAGAAGAGCAAGAACAATTTTTTTTCTGAGTCCTACAGTGCCGTATAATAGATATTTTTAATTATATAAAATATAAAATAGTTACATTCTAAATATATGAAATAGTTACTAATTACAGTCGTTTCATTTACTATGTATAATATTGTTTGTAATGCCATATAATTTTTAAAATATTTTAGTTATCCAATTTTGACAGAGATGACAGTAACAAAGAAATAAATAGCGAGCAATATTTATACAATGAAAATATTTCTTCAATCCGTTTATACAAAGTACTAAGTAATGAGTTAAAAAATGATAATATCCCACAAACGTCTGAATGTAAACAGGACAGTTTAGGCTTGGAGGACAAACATTTTCATTTTCCACGCTAGTAAGAATGTGCGTGAAGAACGGAGTACCTTAACACTAAATTCCCTGTGGCTCCTTGCCGTTTATGTATAAAAAAAGTAATAAAATGACGAGTTATTAGTTTAAATTTAATATATGTACATATATACAATGTACATAGCTTAATACATATACATGAAATTTACTATAAGTACATATTGTGTAGGTAACCGACTGGTGGCTCGACGACATGTACCTCAAAGTGCGCTCGCCGCTGCCCATCAACTCGAACCCCGGCATGGTATTCCCGAGGCGGCAGTTTGCCAAGATCGATGAGGTGGCCGACCTGGCTGCGTTGTATATTGACGACTTGCTCGATTACAAGGAAATGCTGGATAGGTAAGTAAATAATTATAAAAAAATATATCTTTATAGTGTTTATTTACTATATTTTAATTTGGGAAAAATCTTTTATAAGGTCGCTTATCTTAAAATCTCAAAATGGTAGGTACCCAGTCTTAAGATCACTTTGTTGTCTGTTTATACGTGCATTTATGCTGCATTTTGTATTGAAATCCTACAATCATGAAATTTGGTACGAAATGGAAACTTACAAAACAAAAGTAACATTTTATAAGTATTTTATAGAAAAAAAATTTTACAAATTTATAATTGTAATTCTTTTCAAAAAAATCTGTGTTTACAACTGCAATTTTTAATCAACTTTAAGTTGAAAAAAGGAGAACCATCAATATGAGAGTCGAACTTGCACTTGGCAGATTTTTAATAATTGAATGTTAAAAATATAAATTTAAATAATCATTAACTAGTTTCACAAACAATGTATATCATAAGATCAAACACATGCGTGATGTACGAGAGGTACGGTTCCAATTTTAATGTAATTTTCAAAACAATTCATTTCATCTTTAATCTAAACTGTAAAGGTTACCTTACACGTACAGAGGGGAACTACCACAAGAGCGCGCCACTAGCCGCGAGAAGGGCCAGCCGCTCTGCATGGAGCAGTTCTACCGCCTGCTCGGAGTGTGTCGCATACCGGAAGTCGCTAAAGACCGGTTGGAGCTCCCCGCAAGACCCAGCGACCCGAATGAATGTGAAGAACTAGTGATTGTGGCTTGCAGGAACTATGTAATTCTTTTCAATTATATATATATTTATCTGTATAGAATAAAAAAGGTGTAGCGGCATAGCGTCTGATCGTACGCGCGGCGGTTGCGAGTTCGATCGAGTTCTCGCTCGGGGTTATAAATTATTTTTAATTCTTACCAGAGGGAACCTAGAGTTAAGACGCTCCGTTTACTCACTTTATGCCGAATTCCGGAGGCATTGCGTGTTGTTGCGTGTTGAGTGGCAGAACTCAACACCGCCTATGTTTTATGTAGTCTAATATATTTTTATATGTATATATATCAATAATTTTTATTAAATGAGGATCTTCAATAAGGTATTTGTTTTCGCTGTACACAAAACTTACGACATATATATAGGTACATATATCCACAATATATCAAAGAAAACTTTCAGTCCTTAAATAAAGCAAAATGTCTTCTCTAAGCGAGGACTAGTCTGTAAAAGCACCTGGAACATCTGTAAATTACTACAATAAGATTAATTTAGTGTAAAATAGTCAACGAGTGTACAGGGTCGAGTTAACAATGTTTCAGCAACAGCTGTAATTTAATAAAGAGTTGGAAGTTCATCACTCAGTGTCGTCTCCCGTTGCAATTTGTACCGAACATTTTATTAGTAAACTTGTCTTCTTTAGTTGGATGGAGTTTATAATTCTTTTAAGTGATTATCTCTGGAAAAACTGTTTTAGGCAGTGCTTTTTTGTTGTTTTCTAATGTCCTTTTAATATTTTTTTTAGAGATTACATTTGATAGTTCTTTTTTCTCAAGCATATGTTATACTTATAATAAATTTATATATGATTCTATAAGTAGGTATACATTGGCACAAAAAGATCCTTAAAATATAATTAGTTAAATTTAAAATATACGTAAGAAAAGAAAACAGATTAAGAAGTACGAGATCAAGCACAAAAAAAATAACATAGTGACAAGTATAACGAGACTCCGAACCGAATAATCATTCATTTGTTTTCAGATATTTACTGATTGTATTAAGAACAAAAAAACTAAAAAACAAATGCCTATTTCATTATTATATGTATTAAAACTTATAAAATATAATTATATAGAATATATTATAAATGACTACTAACTAATAAGAGTCGAGGGTCTTAACACTTCTACAAATCACACATGTAGCTGTACGAACTGAGTATTAAATACACAAAATAAAACATTATTAAAAATACATTGTTTTACCTCCAGTTCTACCCGATACCAGTAAAAGCGGCGGATCGTGGCCGCCTCACGCCCGGCGAGATTCAGGCGCAGATACTGCACGCGATGGTGGACGCGGCGGGCGCTGCGCCGGCGCAGAGAGTCGGACTACTTACCACTTTGAATAGGGACCAGTGGGCCAAAGCTAGGGAGCAGTTGATCAAAGGTACACCATACACTGTTTTTAACTTCACTATGAATCCCGCATATAGCAAGGTAGAGGAAACTTAGTGTTAACACACTCCATTCTTCTAATTCTCTTGAATTCGAGTTATTGCGTATCATCAGAATAATAAAATGAAAACAATTCGTTGCCCCGAGTGGAAATTATTATATATCCTTTATATTCGTGTATAAAATAGACAAGAGATAGAGAGTCTAGGTATATGGATTTCCAGATTGATGTTACGTGTGTTACAATTTTATTTTATTAGTACAATAGGCAAAGAGAACCTGAGAACCTGGTGTTATGATACTCTGTTCCCATTAAGACACTTCCGTTTCCCACTTTCCGCCGAATTATGGAAGCATTGCGCGTTGTGGCGGAATTCAACGTTGCGCTTTGCATTTGCGAGAGCGCTGAAATCAAAATATTAAATACGTCATTTCTTCGAGTGGGAATCGAACCCACTAATAAAGTTAAATATATAAAGTATAATACTTCCAAAATTTATGTATTTTTTTATATATAGATGAAAACAACCGAGCCAACCTCGATCTAATATCTCGAGCCCTATGCATAATGTGTGTGGATGAAGAGGGCGGCGACCGTAGCGAGCTTGATGCGGACTCGAACGCGCTACTACGGGCAATGCACGGCGGCGGGACGCGCTATCACACCGCCAACCGGTGGTTTGATAAGACTGTCCAGGTAACTTTGCTTAATAGCATTGATTGTAACAAACGATTTACTGATAATTGATTAATAATCCATGTTTATGAGCTTGTGAGCGAGCGAGTTCATTCTAACTAAAAGCATTTCCTAAAACAAGATTCGAATCCGCAAGTTACTTACGGTTGTTGGTACGGTTTATTCCTACTCGAGGGAATGAAATATTTAATATTTCCATATCCTCGCTTTGGTAACGAGGCAAAGCGCAGTGTAAATAAAGAAAGTAAAAAATGGCCATATATAAAAATAACAACACTAGCTAATCTTCCCACCCCCACGCCCACCCCCAGCTCATCATCTCGTCCGACGGCACAACGGGCATGTGCTACGAGCACAGCCCGGCTGAGGGCGTGGCGGTGGTGCGGCTGGCGGAGCGCGCGCTGGCGCGGGCGGAGGTGGCACCGCCACCCGCGCCGCCCCCTGCGCTGCTGCCCGCGCCGCTGCCCTTGAAGTGGAGGCTGACCGCCGAGCTGGCCAGGACTGTCGACATCGCTGCTAGGGAGGTTGATAGGTAATAGCTCTCACTGATATGTGAGACTAGCAATATGATCACGATTGTAATGACCAAAAATATATGGTTGTCAATATATAATTCCGAAATGGCACATAAAATCCTATTTCTTATAAAATCTGTGAAAAGAATAGATTTCTTTACCCTTTTATATATTTCTTTTCTACATTTTTAACATTGTTTTCCTTCATTTCCTCTATTTCTTAAAAAACCCATGAGAAAAATTATGTGAAGTATGAAGTGAAGTATACAAATAATAAATACTATATTTTTGCTTTGTACAGATCCATATCAGACTTGGATTTGAAGGTATACACGTATCGCGGTTACGGCCGTGAGTTCATGAAGTCGTGCCGCACCAGTCCCGACGTCTACATCCAGCTCGCGCTACAGTACGCTTACTTCAAGTAAGTCTATGATATAATAAAACATATTTCAGAACGCTGTCGACATGCTTCGTCCGAAGGTGAACTACACGATTATTATTGTTTAAGTGTAATTAGGAAAATCTGTAATATATTAAATAAATTGTAATTTAAACCTTTTTAGGGCCCGTAGTGAAGTTGTTAATTGTAACTATTTATATTTGATCGCAAAAAAATTATTTAGTATTAAATAGAAAAATATTTGGTAATTCCACATATATCTGGGCGCTAGCTGCCTACTCGCGCGCGGCAAAAGCGCGTTTTTCTGCTCGATGGAAAGTAGCATATATCATGTTGCTCAACAATCTTTTCTATGTTTCAGTCAAGGTACAAGCAGAAAGGCACACAGGCAGACAATTTTTATTTAATTGAGTATTTGCATTTACTTCTGTCTACATTAAAAAAAAAACCATTATTTGGAAATCACAGACAGATGCCCCATTTTTATATATAGGTAAATAATTCACCTACCATCTATTCAAAGCTCGGTGTTGAGTTACGCCAATCAACACGCAATGCCTCGAACTTTCAGCGGAAAGTGGGGAACAAAGTGTGTTCTAGTAGTTTCCCTCTACCTACCCTGCTCCCCCAGGCTCTACGGCTACCTGGTCTGCACTTACGAGTCAGCGTCCCTCCGTCGCTTCCGCAACGGGCGCGTCGACAACATCCGCTCGGCGCACAGCGCGGCGCGCGCTTGGGCGGCGGCGATGTGCGCCGACGACACCACCACCACCACCACCACGACCGGTCAGGCTGACGATGGACAGAAGAAAGTCTCGTTTAACTTGTATGGGGTGAGAATTTCGAAAATTTTTGATTTATCTTTTGTACTTATGGGTGACCTATTTATTATATTTTAACGTAGCGGCGAAATCTGCTCCTCTCGGGAACCGTTATAAGAGGCGGAGGTTCAATTAAAACTAAGAAAATATATTTTTCTTGTCGTAACGCGGCTGTTGTGGGTTCGATTTCCTCTCGATTGAACGAATTATTCATTAATATATTTATTTCTACGCTGTGGTAACAAGGCAAAGCGCGGCGTTTAGTTCCGTCACTCAATACGCATTGTTTCGAGAATTTGGCGGAAAGTGGAGAATGAGATGTCTTAACACTATCTGCCCTGTCTACTAAATACTGAACACAATATAAAGCTGAAAAAACAATGTTGAAACAGGCATGAATAAAGTATTTCAAAAGGTATTGTTCAAAAGTTTTAATACATCTCTACAACACTAGCAACTTTTCAATAATAATATGAAAAATCTTACAGGAACAAAAAAAGCTAGAGCTATTCGAGGAAGCAGCCCGCAAACAGACGGCCATCATGGAGGCTAACATCCTCGGACGTGGTATCGACAACCACCTGCTAGGGCTCCGCGAAGCCGCTAGGGAAGCCCTAGGAGATCTGCCTGAGGTGTTCAAAGACACCACTTATAATCGTATGATTGAGTTCAAGCTTAGCACTAGCCAGGTAGGTTTTGATGATTAAGGATATTTTTATTTTGATATATTTAAGTGTACTTAGGTTTTGAAATTTATATAACTTTATGTCACTTTATCATATGGTTTTGTCTGTCCAATAATATGAAAAAGGTGTATAAAGATAATATTGTTGTTCTACTAATATTTAGCTAATATAGTACTTACTATACTAAACAGGATGTCGTTAAAATCTTTAAAAGCGTAATAAAGTTTGGGTTATTATGTTAAATAATTAAATTTCTATTTCCATATTATAATTATAATGAATTATTTATTATAAAAAAGGTCGCAACAACTGCCGACGGCACATTCATGGGCTACGGCGCCGTGGTTCCCGACGGGTACGGCTGCAGCTACAACCCTAAGAAGGATTGCATCATCTTCTGTATATCTTCCTTCATATCCTCAAGCGTCACCAACACTGAAGCCTTCAGACAATCCCTTGAAGAAGTCCTGGATTCCATGAAACTGATGTTCCAGAACCGGAAGGTCGAGAGTTAAGTATTTTTCGATGTATCTACTGATTCTATAAATGTTCATTGATTTTCTGTTGTGTTTTATAAAAGTTGTATGGAATATTTTATACATATTATATACTTAATTTAAAATTAGGTGTATTTGATGTCTTAAGCACTTTTGAATGTTAAACGAACGTTATTTAAAGTTATACACGTTATATGATAAAGCAAATTTCTTTATACGCGATTAGAAGTGCACTATTTGGCTACGCGATATACAAAACTATAATATATATAATAGAAATATATATCGATTTAATAAAATATATATATAATGCCTCCTCGTTGAGAGAACTCGAATTTTCCTTAGCGTTGCTATTGTAGAAATTTAATGTATTAATGTGTAATGTAGGCGCTACTTACAACGTAACGACTTACAAAACTTACATGGATATGTCTTTATTTCGGAAAAGGAAAGAAAATATATACATTTTAAAATGAGTGGAGCGTCATATTATATATTTACTCCAAAAAGATAAGATTAATTATAATAAAATTTATACATGTATCTAATGCAATTAACACGTTTAATGTGAAATTTCAAAAAATATTTTTATATCACTATGAATGATTGACTTTAATAGTTAGAGCGCAGAGACAGTGACGAATTGACGATAATTGAAATGACGTTGAGACAGTATACATGAGATAAGATTCTTTCCGATTTCCATAATTAAAAAAAAAGAAAAGCTATAAGGGCATATCCATTTGAGACAAATCGTATGAAATACGCACATATCTAGGTACCTATTTAACATTAATATAATATACTTATTGCAACTAAAACATATCACTTGATGTCTGATCTTTAATCTAGACTATAGTATTTAGTTCTAGAATTATTGAATTCTAGTTTTAATATAACTTGTTCAACTAGGGATTTAGTACAAAAAAATTATATGTATTTATATGTGTACCCATGTAGTCTGTAGGTCGTAGAAATATTATATATTGATTAATAGAGCCATGAGATAGGCTTTTAAAATTATCTATGTTATTTTTTTTTTAAAACACTAGTGCGGGGCAAAATGTTTATTAAATTATACCTCAGAGTAATCGTATATACAATATAATAAAATTCCATAAATATGTCGTTTTCAGAAAAAAATATTATAAAAAGAAGGAGTCTGTTTCAGCCATGATTGTAAATAGTCATATTTAGTACATTTACTTTAATATATTTCACGATATAACTAATTAAATATAAGAAAAAGAACTTAAAAATTCTTGAAATACTATATAATTGTACTGTATTATAACAGCTAAGAATATTATTTCAGCTACAAAACATTTCGCATTTATTAAATAAATACAAAAATATATTAAATATTAATTTAGGTGTATTGGATCTATTTATTGTAGTTAGTTTCTATTACACGTTGTTGCTCTGAGCCAATTCTTATGCTAAAAGTTACGAAATTATGTATTTTTTTATAAATGTTTAGTTTTGTGATGGTTGACTGATATTTGTCTGTCTGTCTGTGTACTCTACAAATGTTATTGCTTATATGGAAACACAATGATTGATTGATTGAAGGGTTGCTTGGTGGGTTGAAGGACTGATAGATTGACTTTGTGAAGATATACTTACTTTATTATATAATAGGCACGCCATGACTAGGACTACAGACATTGATGTTATCACTTGTCGCGCATATTTAGGTAGATTACTATTTTTTTTAAATAGAATCCTGCATCATAGATGAGATATTTGAAAAGTATAAACAAAATTAATTATTATAGAGAATGCAAAATTTAGTCTGTTAGTTTAATGATTAATTATCGTTATTAGAAGCCAAAAAATCATTATTATATTGAATATATAAATTTATAAAAGAACATATAAAACAAAAATTGTCGTGACAACGTCTGTTCTAGGTACAATATTTTTTTATATAAAAATTAAGTGTTTATGTTCATGTAGCAGAATTTGAACCCACGTCTTTAGAAATGTGCACAATCTACAACCAGTAAAATTATACTTGCATATTTTAATATCGCTATTGAAATCATTCACTTCAATAGATAGAGCTCAGAGACAGTGGCAACGATGATCTTGCTGATGTTAAAAATGATCCCACCCAAAACAAAAATGTGAAAGGCTGCCAAGTTCGATAATATGGGAATGC
>DWAP01000496.1:0-20930 GCA_018230625.1 Heliconius eleuchia
TTTAGTCGCCTCTTACGACACCACCAGTACCAGGATGATCCTATTCTAGGCCGGGGACACACGGCAAAGATCTATACATGCAAAGTATCTATATATGTTGATATTATTAAGTACTTTTCTTATGTTATTGTATTTACTTCGCCCATGTTGCATTGTGATTCATTATTTTCTCTATTTTGAGAGCTATTCTGTCAAAAATGTGATTTTTCAAATTTTTTAATTAATATTTTAAAAATAATCAGGGATGACCGTATGACGCGACGAAACGAAGCTGTGGGAATTCCTTCAAAGTAATATAGAATAAGAAAGAGCGTTAATATTTGTAGCGTGACCATTTTAGAAAGAACAATTACATAAGACTGTGCAAATGGGGAAACTGCTGAAAAACTTCTCGTAATCGGTCATAAATTTATTTTCGATTTATTATGGCTTACTCACAAACTCATAGAAAACCTTTTAGTTGTTCCATTTTTAATTATCATGATGATTTTCATCATTAGCACTTTGTCATAAAAATTGCCCTGTTTTCAGAAAAAAAATTACTGATTTATTTTAAGAATACCTAGAGACTGGAGTCTGCTTTCTTTTCTGTGAGTTCAGAATTTATAAAACATTTATTTTGATCTTCACACAGCTAAACACAGACATATCATATTTGTAAAATAATTTTTGAAATCCATCTCAAACTTCGAAATGCTTTTTTGTGCATACAACGGTCAACTTAATAAAACATAAAAGATTATAATAATGCATTTAAATTCATTTAAAAAAAAATGCTCCAAAAAAAGAATTGAATATTAAATTAACCAATGTTCATAATATGTTCTTAATAAAATAATCATAAAGCAAATACAAAAAGATTCTATTCGCAAAACAATATTATCTCTAACTAATGTAATATATGTCGAGTCGCGTCGTAAATCAGAGCGCACGCATCGCTGCCGCTTGATGTGCGATAGCCTAGACCATGCACTTTGATTGAGCACTGGTATGCGCTCACTTAGGGTGGAAAGGGAGATGTACTGTTGACAGAAAAATCAACAGATTAACGTATTTTGTTAGCTTTTTTTGTCTTTAAAATAATAGGTACGTACTTATAGATATGAGTCTTACTATTTAAAAAAAATTGGCACTAAAGTATATAGTGAGGATCGATATCAGATTCCGCTGCATTTGTGATTTATTTAATTGCAAGTTTTACTTTTTCATTCTATAATTAAATACAGCAATCTGAAACATTATTTACAGTTAGTAGTTGAATGTTGAGTTGATACAAATTCCAACGTCGTATTGGGCTTTCACTTAGCGTTGTGGCAGAATCCGTCTTTTATATGAGTCTTTATGGAGACAAATTTGCCCAATTTTCTTTGATTCAAGTTAAAATTTAGATCTCATTTTTAGCGTCAGTAGATTACTTGAATAAATATAAATTATGTTAAATTAAGTTAATAAATAATGATACACGTAAGAAAGACGCATGAGAAAATTTAAAAGAGCAGAGTTAAGTGACAAGAAGTATTGTTGATACTGAAATAAAGTCACTTATAAAGAGATACTCGTACAAAGACTATTATATTTTCTTTAGCTTTGGTTTTGGTAAGGTTTTATTTTTTCAATTTTTCTTATAAAAAAATCTGCAGAGTGAGCACGGCCTATCCGGCCCTACGTGTTCCTACGCCCATTAGAAAGAGGACAGCCAAGTGAAAAAAAATAAATATTCCGTCCATAGCGTTCAGGGTTCCCTTTTTATTGTAAAAAAATGTCTATAATAACAGTGAGAGTGCTGGCGCTACTGAAAATTGGCAACAGACGCGCAGACGTTCGTCGTTATCTCCATCTCTTCCAGTTAGAGCTCGTACCGAGCAATTACTGTAAGTACAAACATAGCATTAGTATGTGATATATGTAACTATACGCACCACCACGCACTTATATATGTAAACATTTTTTTAAATACCCTTACATTGCCTATTCCACAAATTGTTTCTCCTGCGTTACGAAACATACAGAGAATCTAGTGGCCGTATGTTTGAGTTTGAAGTTACTGATTTGTGCATTTTTCTTATGGAAAAAAACAAGACAAACGAGCGTATGAGTCACCTGATGGTAAGTAATCACGGCCGCCCACGACCCCGTGCAACACCAGGGGAGCTACAGGTGCGTTACCGGCCGACAACGTGGAGATAGACGCGCTTCTTGACAGTACCCATGTCATATCGACCTGGAAACACTGCTACTGCACTGCACTGTAGCGCGTGGAAGGAAGTTCCTACAAAACCGCACGGTAGTGTAGCGGCACGTATCCAGATGGTGTGGATGATACTTGAGTTTGTTCGGCGTCAGGTAACAGGTAACAGAGAACGCACAGCGAGGAGACGTCTCTACGCAATGCCAATTTGTCAAGCCCTACACAGATCATTGGGTCCCCAACGATTTGAGCGGCTCTACGTTGTATGTGGCATTAGGTGACACAACTCACCGCGATTCTATCAAAAGAAGTGCCTGCAATATAAGTAAAAAAATATTTAACTTTGAGGGAATCGAACCCACAACCAACGCATCAACGTCTCTACGGCCTCAACGCCGCATACCAACTAAATCAACGCAATCATTCTGATTCAACATGATGTCGTATATTTAATTAGAATCCCTATATTGACCTAACAACAACTGTAATATCTAAACAGCGGATACGTATACAAATTGCAAAGGAAACGAAACAACAAAGCACCTAAGTATTAATAAACACAAAATATCTTGCATTTCTCTTCCACAAAGTTAGTACCAACCAATCATCTGTCACATTCGCATATAATAAATATTAATTCGTCCGCCATCACGAGGTTTTCAACCTTTAATTATTGCTCGGATCAAATTAGGGGACATTTATTTCAGTTCTTCTAATTAGTAATTAGTTGGCGGCGGTCGCTCGAGCGCGTGTAACTGGTGCAAATGTGGTGGAGCTGATTTATTGTGTACGTTGAACTAAGTGTTGATGACGGGAAAAACGATCATTTCAAAAATTGTTGGCTTTTCTTTTAATTATATTTAACAGAAATATTTGTTTCTATTTATTCACTGGAAAACCTTTTTGTTGGAAGCGCGCTGAGTGGAAAAGTGAGATGTTGAGATTATAAAAGAATCTTGATGATGAATTATAAGATATTTAATGTTTTTTAAAGAACGATGTGATGTTTATCAATTTGCTAATATTTTTTGTAATAAATACCTACCGTAAAATTAAATATCCTGTTCGTAGTTCCTACATTTTTACTTTTAAATTTTGTTATGATCTATAGACTACCATGGTCAATTAGTAAATAAAGAAATCTATGTATCTAAATGTACCAATATCCATTTACATACTACCAATGTAGATATATGTATATTGATAATTTTAAATAATACAAAATTACAATTACATAAATGTGTATTAATTACCTGGAATATAAATTTGGGTGTGTTTTAAACAAAATCAATTATACCAGCCAAGCTCTGTAGTTTTAATGTTGTGCCTTGAGCCCTATAAGAGAAATTAAAATATAAATATAAGCTAAATATTAATAAAAGTACCAATCTAATTAATTTTCACTTTATTTAATAAGTAAAAAATGAAAATGAATATATGTATTAAAAACATTAAAATTTTGTTGATACACAATTTTATAAAATAAACTGTAGTGCTGCCATCTATTATCTAGTAGTAGAAATATCTTGTTTGTTCTATTCGCGTCATCTAGTGCCTTGTAGCTATAATACTATGTACAACAGCTTAACGTCAAATAAGGTAGATATTAACCGATTAAATCAAAGAGACATTATAATACTAAAAGTTGTACAAAAAGAGCGCATGACCATCATATCATTTAGGTATTTTTAAACTAGACGCCTAGCCTTTCTCCGATAACTTTCTGACATTACAAGACAGTCACAATTTGCCGCTGTCAAAGCGGTAATGTGGAAATCTGGTTTGTTGATTCGAAGTGATTGTAACTGAACTTTAGGCGGCCTTATAAAATAATTTCACAGCCACAATGCCGCCAAGTAGCCTTCGAGTCGTGTACGCGTTCGCAAGAGAAATGCATCCGAAAACTACCGACGTTTTTATACAATACGGCACTGCCGGATTCCGTACAAAGTGAGTAAACTCCTATTATATATTAATAACTAATCAATGAATAGTTTTCCTGATTCTAATACGACAAAATTGCCGAATAAAAATAGAATCACACTCAAATATGGTAGGTTTAAGTTTAATTCAAGTGTCACGTAAGCAAAATTTGCGAAGGATGCTATTATCCTTTTACTATCATTGAATTGAATAGTTTATGAGTCACTTATAGCGTAATTTATATCAGGAAGTCAGTAATATTATGGTCAATGACTTGTAGTATCAAAACAAATGCTTAGCTGTTTTTTTTCATCGTTATATGAGACTTTATTTAGTATAAAATAACATGTGTTATGGTAAAAAAATTATTACAAAAACACTTTATTACCGTAAATGCTTCTGACATTAAATAATTAATAAGTACTGCATATTTAATACATGCTAAGTTGATTTACATTACTCTGTTGTTACCATTTTTTAAAAAGTTGTAACAAAATTATCATCAAACATGCAACTTTATAAGACTGACCTAATGAGCTATATTCTTATTAGATAACAAAGTTATTTGGCAAAACGATTATTTTATTACACATTTCAATGATGTAATAGAAAATGTAGGATAGTGTGCAATACACAATTGCAATTTGCTCTTGTTAGCATGTCTAATATATGCTGGCATGCCGCCAAGCACTTAAGTTATTTGGGTTCATAGGAACTTCTCTTTTATTTATCTGGAATTATATTTATGGAGAAGACTACTTACCTTTAATCTCTAATAGAGGATATATTATTTTTGACGCATTTCAAAGGCACAGTTATGTAGTGTATAGCTTTCCGGTTCAATAATTTTTCAATATATTCTGGCCACTGACTGTGTCTAAAATAATATATCATATAATATTTTCATAGGTACTTACTGTAATTACTTAAAAACTTCTTGCAACACAATTTATTTTTAATTTATGTCTAACAGAAAGTAGAATAAAATTAAATTACTGGTGAGACTACTGTGGTGCAGTAGGATGGCCTCTATGTGTAATGAAATGGTTGTGAGTTCAATCTCCACTCTGGCAAGACAATGCTATGTTGAGTTCCTCCACACAACATGCATGCAAAAATACAGAGTACAGAAGGAAAGTGTAAAATGAAATTTCAATAGATTCTCTGTAGTATTCCTGATGTATAATAAAGTATAACTCTGCTACATGAAAACTTTGTATGGTAATATATTATTTTAGAAAACATAAAAAATCTAGGCTTCTAAGAGGCTGAGTTTGTATCCCAGTATGTTCAATTTTTTAAGTGAAGTCTCTTATGTGTGAAGTAACTTTACTTTAAAAATATAAAAATATATTTTATAGCACCATTTGTCAAAACTATTTAAATGCAATTTTTATGTGTTTTAATCTAGTGATGTGCTAATGATTTATATATGTCTCAATAATATCAGCAGTTTTGTAATCATTTGTGCTATTTACTGTACTTTAATGTTATCATTAACAATTCATTGTAAAAGATTAGCAATATGATAGCCAATATACACAATGGCTTGACACTATTGTTGATAATTATTATGATAGCAAATTTTATTCTTTATTTGGACAGGTTTTTGTTTAACTCAAAGCTAGGGCTATTGTGGTGCAGAGAGTTGTGAGAAATAAATAATATTTCATTTCCTCATTCAAGTAAGATCTTCTGCACTCAAAAAGAACCCCATACTTGAAACAATATTTTATAAAAATAAGCTTTTATTGAGCAAATAGCCCATATATGTGTGTAGGCGTATAATATATTAAAATGTCACTCAAATCAGAGACCTTGAATTAAAGTGCCTGTTTCAATATCTAATATGCATTAATAGCATGATGTGTCACCACAAATTCTTTGTTTTTGTTAAAATAAAAATATGTAATATATAAATAAAAGTATGTAAGTATTTATGCAAATTATATTTAGTATTATTTATGTTTTAGTAACTTAATAAATATATTAAAGTGGTTGGTTGGTTGGATCTCCATAATTATATAGTATAGTGATCAAACCGTTGATGAACCATGATACCATTTAACTGTGCCACATTAGTAGTTATTTTTTAAGGATCTTTGTATAAAAAATAACTTATTTTTAATATAATTTTATTAGAGCCAGCCTTCTCGAGCATGTCGTGTACCGTATGGGTCTTCTGGCGGTAATCCGTTCTCGTTGTAAAAATGGTAAGAATTTTTATTTTTAAAACACGAGGAAAGTGACAAATTAACTCTAGTTTGTACGATGTTTTGTGATTTCAATTGTATTTAAGAATATTATTATTATTAGTAAAATCGAGCTAGTGCATATCGATCATTTATTACGACGTCGTCAAGTTGTCTACTTATATCATAAATTTAATTTCTTAATATTTTAGTGCTAGATAATAATATTTTAATTATTCTACCACAAAACACAGTGTAAAAAATATTTCAAACAATTACATTACTAAATTCAAAGAGAATAGTAATGTATACTTCAACATGCAGTGTGTCAGTCCTGCATACCCTAGTTTGGATTAAAATTTAGTACATATATGAAAAAGTACATTAAGCCATTTCCCGGAATAGAAAATGCAAAATATTTCATGTATCGTTACGTCAATGGCCCATTAAGGCGGGTCCGAACCTGCGACCTTGTAAATATGACACGCCCTTTGCGACTAATGGCTATATAAACTATAAAAGCTAGTGCTTTAGATGGTTATTATATATATAATATAGGCACATATGATTTAAGGCCATCGTGGTGCAGTGGGTGAGCGTCCGATTGTAACTTGTCTCGGCTGTTGTGTGGTCGATTACATTTAATTTATTTTTATTTTTCCGCTCTGGTAAGCGCAACGTATTCCGCCGCTATAAGGAAGCCATGTATTATTTTGAAAATACAGTAGAAAGGGCGAATCTAAGTGTCTTAGCACTAGGTTGCATCTGCCTACCCACTATGGAAAATTTAGATTATGTCAAACCATTATATTTTAGCAGTTATTATCAGATTTTTTAAATTAAAATTAATGTGAGGTTACATATTTTTCTATAATTGGTTCGCAAGGTAGACTAACCTTGAAGACCTTGTCATCTGGTGACCTTTCATCTAAATTAATTAACCTACATCTACTTCTGTGATTATGCATGTTTAACAGGTTTTGAATTATGATGTTTTTTAGCTTCACTTCATAGATAGGTAGGTAGAGATAACTTGGTGTTAAGACACTCCACTTTTTTATTTAAATTTAAGACTATGTGCTTGGTTTGACCAGAGCGGAGAAATGAAAATAATTAATTTTTTTGAGTGGAAATCAAATCTAAAACGATCACGCTAACAGTCAGACGCTGGCCTACAGTACCACGACGGCTGAACAATGATGCATTTATTTTTTTAATATAACTATATTTTTACTACCCATACATAGGTCGCACAATAGGAATAATGATAACCGCATCCCACAACCTGGAGCCAGACAACGGCGTCAAGCTGATCGACCCAGACGGCGAAATGCTCGAGGGGAGCTGGGAGGAGATTGCAACGAGGCTGGCTAACGTCAGGTCAGTATTTCTAAGCGTTATATATAGAATTTTATATAGGTCACTGAATGTCCTGGCGTAGCGTGTCGACGCATCGTAGTTGGAACGTATATATGTTTTTTTATTCACCTTCACGCTCAATCCCGCATATGGCAGGATAGGCAGAAAAAACTTTAGTGTTAAGACAGTTCGTTTTTCGGTTTATGTCTGAATAAGAGACGTTTTGTCTCGCCAGAAACGAATGAGCCAATTTGCTTTCTTAGAGCATATCCTGCTTTTCGAAGCATCCTAATGTCATATGTGGCTCATATAAATACCTTGGCTTTATATAATTGGCGTAATATAATTCAAAACTCACGCGAATCTTTTGCAATCCTTACGTTACGGACGGCTACTCCTCTTAATTTAAATATTGTTACGAGAGCATGCTTGCTGCGGTTATTTAATTATTGTACTGTAATTGTGCTTATTTTTAAATGAAAATGTTATATTTTTTCTTAAAAAATTTAACGTAGCGGGATACTCATGTTTTTTAAAAAGTATTATACTTTCCTCAATGTGGAATAACACTTTAAAAATATAAAAAACAGTTGTATAATATTTTTATTTATTCTTTATTTGCTATACAAACACGCTGTTTCAAAAATTTTGCGGGAAGCGGGGAACGAAGTGCCTCTATCTATGATATATGAAAGAAAATCATAATTTAACCCTATGGCTGTTTGTTATGTATGTATTCAAGACGAGATTATTTACTTATTTATATTTTTACTTTAGAATTTCTGTCGTATTTACATAAATAATGAGTAAAGCTTGTGTGGGCTTGACATGACTGATATGATGTGTAATCGGGAGATAGTTACGTATTGGTTGATATATTTAATGAAATTGTTAAAGTGAAAATGATAACTATGATAACAATAATTAGAGATTTGAAATGTCAAATTACTTATTAGTATCTATTACTATTTTTTTTTTTAGTTTCATAGCTGAACAATATTATGTATAATGTAAAAGATTTAAAATATCTTTAATTAATCAATATCAATCTTAATTTTTTTTATTCTTATATACATGTATATATAGTCTGTTCTAAGTTCTAAATAACAAATAACCCGAACTTGGTAGTTCTCAATTTGTTATTTTAAAAAAATAAAAAGTTTTTTTCTGAAATTGAGTATTAGGCAAAAAAAATTCTTTTCGATGTTTGTTTAGTCATTATATATATATAATGCCTGTTTATCGAAGTGGCATATTACAAAATATACAATATTTAAAGTTAAATTCAATAAACATATTCTTTAAAACAAATAGATATAGTTTGTTCAGATTAACATTACTTAATTTTAAATACTAAATCAATTCTCTTGGGTCTTGCGATTTAGCTGTACTCCTTTGTAATGTGCGGTAACGTTTACCACCACAGTGTAGGTTAAAAAAAATCGAGTTATTGATAGCCATCGATTTCGATGGCTATCAATAACTATAAATAAATATTTCATTTCCTCCACCACGCCATTCCTGCGCCACGACAAATATATGCATATCCTATACTCTCTGAAAGGCGAAACAACCTTCGACTTTGTCACCAGCCCACAATCCATGGTAGTTTCTCTCATGTCCCAAATGTCCGTGCATCTGTTTGTACGGTGATTTGACTGAGGCAACGGTAGAATAATACAGTCAACGTGGCTAAACATTGACATTTTAAAATGTCGACATTCCAAGCGTTGACACGAAAAGTACCCATAATTGAGAATCGTACTCAAATCCGACATTTATAACAAGAAACATTTGAATTGCACTACAAAAATTATCTAGATTATATCAACGGCGCTATAATGAAATTTATTAAATAAACTACTTTCCTCGGTTTTTATTGCGTGTAACGTGATTTGTAATTTTGATAACTGTCATTTCGAATAGGGAGTTTATACTAGTTCGTGGTCACGGATAGGAATCACGAAAACAAAAAAAGGAAAAAGAAGTTAACTATTTATATTATTTATATTTCATTCTTAAATCTATGCGTAATAATTATGATAATTGTGAAGAGGTTTTTTGGTTGAACACGCTAATCTCAGGAACTATTTGAAAAAATATTTTTGTTGTAAATTTACTTATTGAGGAAGCTTATATTATTATTTATTACCTCGCGTTATTCAATTAATTTCGATTAAACTAATGTTTTTTATATTCAGAATAACCTATTGGGAGTGTCTTAACACTAGGTTCCCTCCGCCTTCTTTGCTGTGTGCGGGATAAAGCGATGAAGCTGATTTATATTCAATTGTTTTCCTAATAATAAAGATGTTGCGATTTAGGCCAAATTTTTACACTTTTATTTTATAAAAAATGATTTATTTTTCCTGTCAAGTCCACAGCTTTAGATTTAGTTATTTTCATTTGCGCCAAGGCTGGCGCGAAGTATTCGTTAGGTTGAGCTTGTTAAAGGTCGTTTACCTACTCGTGGTATTTGATGTGGTTTTGTGTATTTTGATATTCAAATGAGACCAGTCGTGGCGCAGGGGCACAAAGTGTACCTGTAAACGCGACTGGTTGTGGGCTCGATCCCCACTCGAGGAAATTAAATATTTATTTAAATTTATATTTTCATTATCTTTGTTCTGGTGTCGATTTTAGTATTAAGACTAGGAAACCTAGTATGAAGAATAAACCTAGTATAATGAATCAACCTAAGGAACCTAGTATTAAGACTAATACTAGATTCCCACTGTCTATCCTGTTGTGTGTGTGGCAGACAAGGTGAAGCCGATTTTTTTAATAATTAATATTAATAATGTAGACAGCATTTGGTTTTATATCATTCTTTATACTAACTTTATTGAATGCTATAGATGAAGTCAGCTTAAGTCTTTGCTCTTTTGTGTTTTGTCTTTGTTTTGTTTTCAATAAATAATCATTTCAATACTTAAATTATAATAAAAATTAAAGGAAATTACAAATAACATCAGATATAAAAGTGTAAATATTTCTTCTATACAATAATACTTGTGACCTAAATGTCTTTATTAGGTTAATCGTCAAGGTTGGGTATTACGAACATAAGATATAACATAAGTCGTCGGGCTTGGGCTTAGACACTCACCTTCTATTGACTTTTCTTTTTTATCCGTACTTTATTAAGTATTATAATTTATATTAAACTAAGGTTTAGTAATCCTTGAAAGTAAATGAAAGGACTCTTGCATGAAAGTCTTTTATATGTAGTGAAGGCCATTTAACGAAATAATATGAAAGCTCCATAAAATTATATTTATTCAAAAACAGGCTAAGAGCGAGTCGGACTCCTCCTCCGAGGCTTAACACCGTCGTACTAATTTCATGATTGTAAGGTCAACAGGAAGTGCAACTCATTAAAGTTTACAAACTTAAGTTTGCATATGCGCTCATTTCGTGTGTAATAGATCTGAGTAATTAGTATTAATTTTAGCTTGATACCTCCAAGAGATTTCGAGATAAATGATTTTGGGAGGAGGATAGACGGACAAGAAAGGGATCGTATAAAGGTTCCGTTTTCACCTTTAGGGGTACGGAACAGTAAAAAAGAGCAATAACATATATTGACTACTACTTATAGCAATTACTAATTAATAGTTTTAAGCACAGGTCAGCACAGAAATGTCACCAACTTCTTACCGTTTGTCTAAAAAGAGAATAAGAAAATATGTAGTAAACGCAAACTACAAAAGCTATAAGTAGACTGGCACTGTCGCATCTGGTTACGTACGATCTTGTCTATCCGCTTACCATTATCCAATTGACATAGATTTACAATGGGAAACAGTTTTACATTTCAATACACGAACTATGCAAATGTCTCAGATCGCACACAAAAGCTAAAGAGATAGCCTTCGCTAAATTCAAAAGTTTTATTAGCATTGAAAGAAAATTGATATTTTGTGACCTAAATTTTGATTATGGTGTGCTAAGTTTGGGACTGACTTTGAATTTTAATAATTCTATCCATATTTTTGAAATATGTTTTTTTTTATTACATTTATATTTTCATTTCTTTCCTCTTGTGTCGAGGCAAAGCGCGGCGCTAAGTGCCGCCACTCAACACGCAATGCCTCCAAAACTCGGTGGAATGTGGGGAACGTAGTGTCTTAACACTAGGTTCCCTCTGCCTACCCTGTTGTGTGCGGGATACAGCGTGAAGCTGATTTTCTTTTTTTTTGTTATCATGCGTATTATGAAGAAAAGAGAGAGAAGACCCAGAGATATAATAAAACCGCGTTTTGTTAACTGGTAAAAAAAAATGTGTTGATTAAATCCACTACAAATGGAAATCTTAACCGCGCCCACAATGTTTTGAAATTAGACTCGTACACCCCAACTGTGCCATGTTCACAGATTTTTATTGAAACAAAACCAAAATATTGCTATACTTATAATATGAGAAGATAAGATAAGATAATTAAATATCGGAATTTTGGAAAATTCGGAATATTGTGCATCACTTACTTAATTATTTTTAAACGTATTTTTGAACTACTCCTACTAAAAAATAATTTAAATCAATTATCCCATATTCCTCTGTAATATTTAAACTTTCCGTTCATTTAATAATTGAGCCCACATTATTTTTTTTTGTATTGCAGTGACAATGACTTAGAATCAACAACGGAGCAAGTAATAAAGGAAGTCAACGCAGATATGGCGCTCAAAGCCAGTGTTTTCATTGGCATGGACACAAGGTAACATCAATAATGCACATTGCACATATACAGTACGGTCGACGAGTCGTGGCCGCCCAGAAGTTAGAGAGAGAGTGTAGAGTCCCGTAGATAGCTGCGTAGATTTGATTTTAGGATTGTTCTTACTTATGATTATTTTCTTCCAAAGTGAATTATACGTAAAAGTTCAGAATACCTTACTCCAGGACTGCCACGACTCGCCGACCGTACTTTACATTTAGAGAATAATTTATACAGTTCTAATGTGCATACATTTTAAAATTATGCTAGTATGGAATATAATAAACTGGCGTGCGCTTAATTGTCAACATTTAGTACCTACAATATAATATCAGGATTTTTTATTTGTGACCCTAAAGTTATTCAAGGGCACAGAATTTTATATAGTTTCTATTACTTTATAAACACAAGCAAGTTAAGTCAGTCTTTTTGACGGGTGATTTACATGTTGGAACTTAATTTTAGGTAGATGTTCATTAGTTTATCATATCAAATTGATATATGTATATATATATATACACATATGTATACATATATATATATTTTATAGTTTAGTTTTTATTTTAGTATTGAAATGTTGTGGTACATTTTACAGATACAATTTTTTCTACAGAGAAACAAATACTAAAAGTACCTTTATTAAGGAACAGGTAAGGTTTATTTTACACGATACGACTGTAAAAGCGACAGGCTGTGGACTCAATTCCGACTCAAGGAACCGAAATATTTAATCTTCTTTTTGCTTATTCCCTTGCTCGGCGTTCTTGGCGTTGAGTTCCGCCACTCAAAACCCAATACCTCCAGAATTTGGTAGAAAATAGAAAACGTCAGTGTCTTAATTAATAAACAGAGTGTCTGAACAATGGGTCTCTTCCCACCCTACTAAAGGCAAAAGGAACCTAGTATTTAGTACTTACTATCTGCTGGATATAACGTGAGCTACAAAAAAAATTATAATTTAGTCACGTCATTTTCGCTCAATACAAATACCAAAAACAAATCTAAACCAGCAAAAAAAATATATATAATCCTTCAAAAGCAATTGCCACAGATAAGGTTAACAGAAGCTATAGTTTGTAATACCTTACTTTGCTTCACCAAGCGTGCTTGGCGACGTTAAATTTACTACAATCGCATAAGCTACGTTACTTTAGTTTAATTTATGATCAGTACTAAAACTCTTGTATAATCAGCTTGTCTTTACTTTTGAAATTTATTGTGGCTAGCCTCGTTGAGTAATATACGGTATTTTTTTTGTTATCTTACAAAACAAACAGTACTGTCTTGTATAGCTACATCCGTTCTTTAGTTACTGTGTTTATATTATGTTAGTAGCTTCCTACGGCCACACCCAAAGTCAAAGGAAAAGCAATAATAGTTATACATACGACTTAATATAAAAATTGCCTCAAAAATACCAGAAAACTGTCTTGAGTATAAAATATAATAATATTTAATAAAATGTATGCTATCAATTTGTTGTTTAAGATTTTAAATAAGTAAATAATAAATTACATATAAATTACCATAAAATCCCCTAAACCTTAATTAAATGTATAATATTTTAAGCTCATTCTAACAGCCTTACGTCATGAATTCGATAAAAATCTCCTTTTGAACTAAATCCAGATTTTAACGAAGGGATTACTTTTCAAAGCAGCAACAGAATGTGATTCCAATTAATTTGTCAACATGCGACTTTTTTCAAAATGCCAGTACATTTTTATTAACCTATAATCTACACTAACCATTGAAAAAACCTATGAAAAATATGAAAAAAAAAAAAACTATTAGCGGTTCATAATACTATTAAAATATGTTCTTGTTAGAATGAGCTAAGATTCACTCGGCACGCACTGATTTGGATTCAGACGAAGAGTGAAGAACGGAGTCTCTTGAAGCTACGTTGCCTTCTTTACTGTTTTCTAGTATACGACATGAAGCTAAATATAAAATATTTAATATAATGTATTTCACTACATTTTATAGTACTATTTACATTGTTTTATTGAAATAAAAAAACAAATTGTTCTCAAAATTCACTGGATTATGCTTGCTAAACTTGCTTACCTTGGATCCGTCGAATTAGTCCAATGATTAGAATGAAGAATTTGCTTTATTTTAACCATAGGTTCAAATACTGCTTAAGGGTAAATTTATATTTATGGACTAATGGTTAAAAAATAAAGTATTAGGTAACATCATGAAATAAGTTACTGAAAATAAAATGTAATGCAAAAAAAATCCTAAATATAGAGTAATTTGTATAACATTTCGAACTGAAAACTTAAAATCTTATTTCAAAAATATAACTCAATCCATCTTTCACAGGTCTACGTCCAGGCCAAACCGTATGGGCGGAGTCGTTAGACGTGGTCAATCTATCCGCCGTGTCGGGAGGAGATGCTACGTTACCCTGTGACACGCATTCGCCTCAACCACCAGATTCTTTACTACTTGTGGTGTGGTATAAGAACGATTTACCTATATATAGGTAAGTTTGTAATTTGTATAGTTTTTTTAGGGGAGAACAGAGTAATTTAGCACTAGATTATCTGTTTTATTTTCAGCGCCGCGTTGTATTGTGCACATAACAGGGTAGACTATGCAAACCTAACGTAAAATTCTTACAAATAAAGAAAATAACACAAACTTAGAAATTAGCTAGCTAACGAGGAAATGAAAATAATTTATCTTATCGAGTGGGAATCGAACTCATTACCATCGCACTTACAGTTAGACGCTGCAATTGTGCGCCACACAACTTAATTTCAACAGAAAAAATAAATAAACTGAAAGCAATAATTATTACGTGGTTTGCTATCAAGCAATATTATATAATATTTGGGGTATAATTTTCTCACATTGTTTAATTACTATTCTATATTACGTGAAATAATATAATAGGAATTTACTGATTTAGAATTTGATATTTTTTTAAATATTGCTAGATATGTTTTTACGATTCTCAAAAAATAAAATAATCTTGTTATTTCAGTCAAAATATTTTTGTTGCAACAACAATATGATTAGTTTTGTATTGTCACTTCTACAAACAATTATTTTTTTTAATTTTTACAAGAGTCAAGAAACTGACTGGAAATTTCATGAAACGGCGGCACTTCACGTGTTGGGTGGTCATTTCGCAAAGTATGTCAAAATGACAGAATAATACTTTTTAGTTTAGTAACCTAACATTAGTTACGACTTTTATATTGATCTGAAGCTTTAGAGATAGTCATCGTAATAATTTTGAATTTAATTCAATTTATTAATTGATTAATCATTGAACGATATGGCTGGTATAAGCTAGTTAGATCGCGATGCGACCAAAGAATGCCCAAAAACATACACATTTCTTACCTGTAATTTATTTAGTGACTAATATAATTATTTAAGAAATAATTGAATTTACATTCACCGAACAGTAATACAAATCAAAACATGTCTAAAGACAAAAAAAAATCACGTGAAAATTAAATTTACAAGCTAAACTATTTATTGATTATTCATACGATATTTATACTATAAAGAAAGATAGGAAATAAACTCAAAATTCCACTCATAATATAATTTACGTCTGATTATACAATATAAATTGGCGCAACCATTTTAAAACAATGACAAAGCGATATATAAATCCAACTAGTTAGCTTTAAGTGGAATAGAGTGGCTCAAACAAGCGAATGAGTCGACACTGTCATGGAACACGTAAAGGTATTTCCAATCAAAGGTGTTATTTGTGGTTCCAAATAACGCTCCGTTGATCATAGTTGTTCACAATAGTATTGCAGAATTTGAAGAATTAGATGATAAGTACGTATATAATAGATAATGTTCAAATGAAATGGTGACCGTCTGACTGTAAGCGTAACAATTGTGGGTTCGATGGCCACTCGGGGAAATTAATTATTTTCAGTTAGCTTCGCTTCTCAACATGTAATTTTGTAAAGACGGAATATCTTAACAATAGGTTCCTGCCGCCTAGCCTTTAATATGTCCAACAAAATTATATGCACTTAGTGGGCGCATTATTAATGGAGTCTAAAACGAAAAAGCGGAAATTGTTATATTCAACAACACGAAGAATGAAAAAGTAGATAATCACTTAGGAGCACGTGCTATAGAGTTATGTTGTATGATTTTCGAGGTTTTTTATGTCTTTAACTTATGTTTGGATGTGCCTATAAATATATGAAGCACAAATGACAAGGAAAGGACAAAGAAAGGCATTAAGGTACGCCAATATATTCGGGAAATACCCGAATATAAGCAAGTCATTAAGTATCATTGTTTATTCACAACTGACTTTATCATTATTTTAAAATTATTACATGCAATCATATTATTCAATCATTGATCAATATTGAAGACACTGCGACTAACATTAGTTTGAGCCTTAGAAGCAGGTCTAGAGCCGTTCATCCATCCTCTTCCATTCCTACGTTCTTTGTATTAGATTTCCACTTCAATAAGCACTTATTTCTTATTTTCGGGCTACTTGTGAATCGCGAATACAATATATATACATAGACCTACACAATCCACTCGTTTATTTTAAACCACTTAGGATAGACAGTTTGCACTTACGGAGTAGGCACAGAGCACTGTCCCCAACAAAAATTGATTTCAAAAACGTGACGAGATAAAAGAAATAATACTATTTATACGCAAATATTTTTTGTATTGCATTTTTCGTTGTTGTTTGCAGCTTATATACCTCTTTATAGACGGAGGGTTTATTTAACTAGGAACTCAGCACATGCCAATTGTGAATACGATGTTATCCTAATTAATCATATTCAACTTTATGATATTTTGAGTCCGGTAGTGGTGCAGGGGACAAGGGTGTGACTGAGGTGACAGGGTTGAATTCTGTATTAAGCGGAAAGTGGGGACTGGAAGTGTCTTAATGGGGACGGAATGTCCTAGCACTAGATCTCCAGGGTCTCCCTGCCTAGCCAGTTATGTGTAGGATATTTTGTGACGTACGTAGAAAACTAGGTTATTTGGTTCTCTTATATAACTAGGAACTTGACGCGTGACAAGTGTGATAGAATGCTAATATTTATTCTTGACATGACATTTGAAATTTATTGTTTGTATTGTTTATTTTTTACTTTGAGACAAAACCGTGTATTTGCTTTTTAAAATAAGTTGAATTTATACAAAAAATATAATTGCATATAGTATGACGCCAAAATATCTCTATTACTTCCGTAAAAATGTCCAATTAAATTTCATAAACATTTATTTTTATGCACCTGACATCTGAAAATAATGTATTATTTCATAAAGTTCCTCCTTGAAATTGACGAAAAATAAGAATAACTCCCATAATGGAAGACAACAAAAAAATACTTAATTGCTTCGTGACCCATTCATTGTTAATTCAAAAAGAAAAAACGAGACCATACTTTCTTAATTAAGACAAAGATACGCTCACCTGATATATTCTTGTTAAACAATTTTCCTCCAGCTAAAAACGACTTTATTAGATTGTAATAAATTACAAATTCCCTTAACAAAGCTCAGCTTGCTAGATGAGATTACTCAAATAAGTAGGCCAATCGTCAAATTTGTAGTTGTCCTTAAAGCGGTCTTTATTAAAACCTCAACCCTAATTTTCCAAGCAAATGTTGACTTTGGATTACCAAACCTAGTACTCTTGTCTCAGATCTACGCTGTCAAATACAGTTTATAGCAGGGTAGGCAGAGGGAACCTAGTGTCATGACACTCCGTTCTCTACTTTCCGCTGAATTTTCGTTTTGTATAGCTGTCCTTAAAGCGGTCTTTTTTAAAACTTCGACCCTAATTTTCTAAGCAAATGTTGACTTTGGATTACCAACCCCAGTACTTTTTTTTCAGATCTATGCTGTCGAAAACAGCATATAGCAGGGTAGGCAGACGGAACCTAATGTCAAGACACTTTATTCCCTACTTTCTGCCGAATTTTCGTATTGAATAACGGAACTCAATGTCGCTTTTTCTTTACTAACAGAACCAGCGAAAAAATTAAAATATTAATATAATAATAATAAAACCGGAAAAGTGCGAGTCGGGCTCTGCTACCGAGGGTTCTGTACAAAAATTCGAGCTTTTTGAAATTCAAGCTTAGCCAAACCTCTTTCATCTGAAACCTCACTTGAACTAACAGCTTTAATACCAAATGTTGCCCCCTTGTAAGGCTTTTGTTACTGAATAAGTACTACCTGTAGATGCTAGCTGCCAAATTTCATAAATATAGGTGAACTGGAAATACCTTATTAATTTTGATTATCTTTATAATGTCGATATATGCGTTTTTTATCAATATAAACCGCCATATATTTTTGAAGTAAATGTAGAAATATGACTTTTTTAGGAAATTAAACGACCATAGATTGGAGTTTATGGTTTGAATTTCAACTCAATATGTCTAAGCGTTCCCGAGATAAAGGATCTCGACATACAGACTGATGGACGAAAAACAAAGTGATCGTATAAGGGTTTCTTTTTTCCCTAAAAGGCAAGGTAACCCTATAAAAAGCTCACCCACTAATAGGGATTGAATCCACAACCTGTCACGCTTACACTCACACGCTTGAGCCCCTGCGCCACGAGTGGCTTCACCCTAGTATTCAGTCAATACTTATCGTAATAAGCGTCGTGTCGGGAACACAGAGGCGCACAATGTGACCCCGTCGACACATCAAAAATGTACCATCCACTTATATCTCAAACGTGACTTTGAAAATTTAATGGCTCCTCTCCACAGCTACTGCTCTTAGGAGCAATTTGACTAAGAAAATAATAATATGTTTGTGTTTGTTCTATTATATTTTTGCTTCAGTACATTTTTCGTTTCGTTTTCTCATTAACTTGTATTATACGCTGTTTTTCTAAGCCGTAAAATGTTCTTGTAAAACAAGAAATTCTCTCTTTGTAGTATATACTAGAAAAAAAAATGTAAACTAGTCTAAAAAGAGCTTATCCAAAATGTTGCTATACACGAAAAATGTAAAATTTTCTGAATAATACTCGCTTCCTCAAAGTTTCTTTTTCTCCTGCTAAGCGTAAGATGCATTGCAATATTCTTCTCAAATATTACATTGAATCTAAATGACTATAACTTAAGCAAAAAGGCCTGAAAATCTAAACTTTAGGTAGTGTGATATGTAGATTATGTAAGCAATAGTTATTTATAATTACTTAATTATACATTTTTATATTTTAAAAAATCATTCTCATCGAGCTACGCCTAACGCCGTCGATGGTTTAGTGGTCAGAGCGCGCGCCACTTGGAAATTGTTCTTACACTTTCCAAGTGGCGTGGGTTCAAATTCTGAGACGTTCAAATTTTTATACATTTTCAAAATAAGTAAGGTAATTACATGATTGAAAATAGTAATTTCTACTTGGCTCGTCTCCGCTTAGGAAATCATAGTGTATTGTATTATAACATGATAGAGATGGGTCACAAAACCAGATGGAAGAAAGAATAACAGTTTAGATATAAACTTTTGTCTAGTTAAAAACGAATACAACCACCGTATACCAATAGGTGAAAAATCAGCTACACGCTTTATCCCGCATACAGCAGATAGGCAGAGGAAACATAGTGTTAAGACACTCCATTCCCCACTTTCCACCGAATTTTTCGAGACATTGCGTGTTGAGTGGAGGAGGTCAACGCCTATACTAATAGATAAGTTACTAATTTGCGTGTTCCGCATATTGAGATTGATTGCGTATTTCATGATAAAACCCAACGCCACCCTTTCTACAATCAAGTTGGGTAAACATTAATTAAAATCTCTGGGGGGTTAGACAAAGAGTACAACCAATATATTCGGCATACCAAGGTTATTTATCTCCTTTTTTTCTTTTTCACTCATACTTTTTATACATTTTTTCGTCACTCATTCTATTCGTGTCAATTTATTTAAGCAAAATTTATCTCAACTCAATTTATTTAAGCAAAGCTTTACATTTTAATCATAATTTCTCTTATATTTGCCGATCTTTGTATCTTTTCACTACAAATTCGATCAGCTTATTTAGATGTGCATAGCATAATATGTTGCTTTTATACTGTAATAACCTATCATTTATCTTTTATCATATTCACTTTGCGTGTAAGTATTGCATTAAGTACCACCAATTTTTAGTTATATTGACGTTTGGTTCTTTTAGCAATTCAGGCAAAGCACCATTTACTTTATTATTTTGTATTATTTAAATTAATTTCATATCTATAGTTGTTTTCTTAAGGTATCGTAACTACTCGTAAATTCCGGGCTTTCCCGGGCTGGTACCTAGACCAGAGCGAACAAATGTAAATATTAAGAAATAATAATTAATTCCCCGTATTAGGAATCAAACCCAAACTTTCACGTCACACGCTTGTGCCTCTGCGCTGCTTATTTTGTTATTTTTTATTACTTTTTTTTCTATTAAGTATACTTGGGTGCCCCCTGTACCTATGACAAATTTATATTGTTTTGTGATATTGTAACAGTATGTACCTTGGGTATAAGTTAAAAATAAATAAATAAATAAAATAA